>PVHX01004754.1:25254-103760 GCA_004024805.1 Geosciurus inauris
TTTTTTTTTTTTTTTGGATAATGGGGATCGAACCCAGGGACACTTAACTACTGAGCCACATCCTCAGTCCTCTTTTTATTTTTTTGGTACTAGGGATTGAACTCAGGGGTACTCAACCAATGAGCCACATCCCCTATTTTGTGTTTTATGTAGAGACAGGGTCTCACTGAGTTGCTTAGCACCTTGCCACTGCTGAGGCTGGCTTTGAACTCCCGATTCTCCTGTCTCAGCCTCCCTAAGTGCTGGGATTACAGGCTTGAGCCACCGCGCCCAGCTCCCAGTCCTCTTTTTAAACATTTATTAGAGACAGGATCTTGTTGAGTTGCTTAGGGCTTCGCTAAGCTGCTAAGGCTGAGTTTGAACTCACAATTCTCCTGCCTCAGCCTCTCAAGTTGCTGGGATTACAGGCATATGCCACCACACATGGCTTCATTACTTGTTTTATATAAAATTTCTGTTGTTATAACAGTTGTTTACATTAACACATTTATATAAATACATATAATATGTGTATGTATGTATGTATCTCTTTATTCCTTCTTTTAAAAATATATGTATATATATTTTTTATATATATAAATATATATATGTATAGATATATATTCCTTACCCTATCTCTCTTAATATTTTGATTTCATCCCAGTTCATGTAACTAAAAAAACAATCAGTTTATTAATCTTTTCATAAGCTCTCTCCATTACCACTCTAGTTTTGGACAGCTGCACTTTACTCTGTTAAAACATACAGTCATTACATACTCTCCCCTTTCCATCATAATTGCCATTTAACCTCTACCATTTTGGTTGTCTAAAACTCATTCCTCAGGAAGAACAGAGGAATTCTGGTCAAAGGGGAGGGAGGGAAGACGGGGTAGGGGGGGAGGAAAGACGGTGGCATGAGATGGACATCACAGCCCTAGCTTCATGAATGACTGCATAAATAGTGTGATTCTACATTATGTACAACCAGAGAAATGAAAAGTTGTGCTCCATTTGTGTACAATGAATCAAAATGCATTCTGCTACCATGTATACCTAAGTAAAATAAATAAATAAAATAAAATAAAATAATGAAACTCATTCCAAAGATTACTCAGAAAGGGCTAATGGAAATAAAATTCTGCGAATTCTGACATAAATTCATAGCAATCTGCAGCCATAGTCAGTTTGGTTATATATAAAATCTTCAGCTTAAAATTTTCTTTGCTAAGTATTTTAAATAAATGTTATTTTCATTGTTTTCTGACATAAAATACTGCAATCAGATTTTTTTCTTTTCTTCTTTGTGTGTGTGTTTTTACTGGGGATTGAGCCCAGGGCCTCACACATGCTAGGCTAGCCCTCTACCACTGGGCTACATCCACAGCCCTTTTCTTATTTTTATTTTGAAACAAGTTCTCATTAACTTCTTCAGGTTGGCCTCAAACTTCTAATCTTTCTGCCTTGGCTTCTGGAGTAGCTGGGATTAAAGACATGTAGCACCGCACCCAGCAAGATCAGATTTTTTCTTAATAGCAAAATGATGTTCCTTTAAGACCAATAATTTGGTATTTTTCCCTAGAAGTCCAAAGAATTTTTTGCTTTTCTTGAAGACTTTACCAGAATACGGCTCAGAATCTTATTGGTCTGGGTCAGTTTTCCCAGGTATGCAATGTACTCTCTCTCTAACATTTAGTTTCAAGTTTTTAATTTCAAAAGTATTCTTCTGGAATCACAGATTTTAAGGCTGAGGATGTATCTTGGTAGTAGAGTGCTTGCCTGGCCTGCTCAAGGCCCTAGGTTCAATCCCTACCATTGCAAAAAATAAAACAAAATTTTTAAAACTGCAGCATTTGTTTTCATTCATTTTGCTTTTCCTTTTGGCAAGGCTTATTAATATACATGTATTGGGTATTCCATGTTTGCATATTCTGTGTAATATTTTACATCCTTTTTAACATTAAAATTTCCTATTCTATTGATTTTTTTAAAAAAAATTTTGTAGTTGTAGATGGACAGCATGCCATTATTTTATTTATTTATTTTTATGTGATGCTAAAGATTGAAGCCAGTGCCTCATACATGATAGGCAAGCACTCTGCCACTGAGCTAACAGCCCCAGCCCTCCTATTGCTTTTAAGGTATTATATGTTATACTTATTTGTGCTGTGTTCCTTCCAACTTAAGTCTTTTTTTGGTACTAAGGATTGAACTCAGGGGCACTCAACCACTGAGCCACATCCCCAGCCCTATTTTGTGTTTTATGTACAGACAGGGTCTCACTGAGTTGCTTAGCACCTCGCCATTGCTGAGGCTGGCTTTGAACTCGCGATTCTCCTGTCTCAGCCTCCCTAAGTGCTGGGATTACAGGCGTGCACCACCACACCCGCTCCAACTTAGTCTTTATTTGTAAAATGACCTTTTCTCTTTACTTCCTAAGTTTTAGCACTTTATTTCTAATTGTTTTTTTTTTTTTAGTATCCTGTCATTTTCCTAATTTCTCTTAGCTCATTATGAATTATTAGATTTTGGTTTCATTCAGTTTTCTGCGCATATTTTTCTAGCATATTTTCATTGTCCATAGAGAAGTTATTCTGTTCATTATTCTCCTTTTTTAATAACTGTGTAGTGGGATTCAACCATGATCCCTACCACTTGTTATGAGGATCTACTCACTCCTTTGTTCCTGTTGTCTCTATCCTACTCGATTTTGTTTCTGTTCTCAGTATTTTCTCCTTGATGTTAGGCTCGGCCTTGGAAGGGAATTTTGGTTTGTTTTCAGAGTTTATCAGCCCAGGTTGCTCCAGTCCCTTTTCACATTAGCATGAACTATGACTTTTATCCCCAAAAGATAAGATCCCTCTCAGGTTCAGCTGTTATGACATTAGTCAACCACACTAGCCAATGAATATATTATATATATAATACATTATAACAATATAGCTCCTGTTCTCAGGTATACTGGATGTCCCATTAGTTCTCTCTGCTCCCATACAGACTGATACAGGCCCAGAAACTAACACTAATCTACCTCTACTTATTTATATTTTAGGGTTGAACAGACTACTCTCACCTACCTGTGTTAAAGATGTCTGTGGCTTTTTTGGCTATTTTAATCCAGTAACCTGTTTCTAGCAAGAGGATCTGAGAAATTTCAAAATCCATATCACCACTACAGAAATCACAGATTCCCCTCCAGAAATTATCTAGTGTTTTTTTAATTTGTTTGTTTGTTTTTATAATACTAGGGATTGAACCCAGGAATGCTTTAACACCAAGCTACACTTCCAGCCCTTTTTATTTTTTCTTTTGAAATAGGATCTCACTAAGTTACCCAGGCTGGCCTCAAACTTCAGCTTTGATCCTCTTGCTTCAGCTTCCCGAATCGCTGGGATTACGGGTGTGCACCATCACACTTGGCAAGGTTTTGTTTATATAGTAGCTTAATATGGCACAGAAAGTACTTCAGCTCTGAAGACAGACAGATCTAGACACAAGTTCAGGACCTTTATCTCTGATTTTTCACCTTTAAAATAAGGATGCCATACCACCACTTGTAATACTGCCATAACAAAGTTTGTATTTGTGTATGTATGTGTAATGCAGCAGTGGCAAACTATGTCTCTGAATGAAAGTACCATAACAATAGTTATTTTTTTGTTTTGTTTATTATTGTATCCCTAAAACCTAACATGGAACCTTCTATGTACTAAAATATTTGATGAAGGAATAGGCAGGAAAAATGGATAGACTGAGGGAGGGACAGAACAACAGGAAGAACAGAGAAGAGGGATTGGACAGGATGAGAAAATGCTAGCTATGTCAGGAATTAGGGTTAGATAGGAAGAAAAAGAGATGCTACCCAAGAAAAATGGACTGGATAACACAGAATGGGGGTGACAAGATACTAAGAGGAATGGGGAAAGATATATGGGACAGAACCAGAGCAATGAAATGAGAATGGGAGGAATAGACAGGAGAAAAACTGGAACTAAATGAAACCAGAGAGGGGAGGAAGCAAAATGAAGAACTAAGTAGGAGGACAGAGCAAGGTGGAAGGGATAGGATACAGGACAAGGTAGCAAAAGGATAACCATCAGGATGAAACAGTAGTACAGAAGGAAGGAGGTGAAGGACAGATAAAGAAAGAGAAGGATGGATGAAGGAAGGACATAATAAACAAATCTGTTGTTACTGAACATTTGATGAAAATGGATTGAATGAATAAATAATAAACTACTGTATGAGAGGAAAGCTAAACTCAGATGATGCACATTTTGAGCCTCTCTTACACTCTCAGAGACACAGTTTTAGAGACATAGACCCCAAAAGAGGGAAAGCTGCAGTGAAACTGCTAGAAACTAAATAAGCATATTCCTATCTCATTCAGGGGGTTTGAATCTCATCAGGATATCCTCTACTGACTAACACCACATCACATTCTCCACTAATAGTACTATATCAAAAATATTAATGACAAGACAGGTATGATGGCACATGCCTATAAAATCCGCTCCTCAGGAGGGTGAGGAAGGAGGATCGCAAATCCAAGGTTAATCTTGGCAACTTAATGAGATCCTATCTCAAACATGAAATAGTAAGGATGTAGCTCAGTAGTAGAGCACCCCTGGGTTCAATCCTCAGTACCACAAAATATAAATAAACAAAGATCAACCACATCCCTTTCTGGATGTTCTCAGGCTAATTTAAGTGAAATAAATTAGAAAACAACTTCTAATTTCTTTCTTTCTTTTTTTGGTACTGGGTACTAAATTAGGAGCACTTAACCACTGAGCCATATCATCTGCCCTTTTTATTTTCTGAGACAAAGTCTCGTAAGTTACTTAGGGCCTCACCAAGTTACTGAGGCTAGCTTAGAACTTGCAATCCTCTTGTCTCAGCCTCCTGAGTCACTGGGATTGCACGCATGAGCCACCACACTCACAGCTATTTCTAATTTCTAATTGCCAATGGAGGTAAAATTCTAATAAGGTTTATGCCAATTTAGTTTCCAAAATCAATTTACTTTAAAAAGCTACCTAAGTAGAATATAATTTCTAGCCCCAACTATCTTACATATACTTACTGGAAGCATTGCTTCAGCCCATTCACCATGTCCTCTTTGCAGAAGTTTAATTCTTTCCAGATCATAACAAACTTGTACAAGATCACCCACTTGAAACTGTGAAGTCCCTCCTTCTGCACCTTGTGCAGCATCCCCACTTCGGACAATGTTTGCTTTAGTGAGAACAGCGGGGTTGAAGGTCCATCTACAAAAGCAAAGCCAAAACTCAAAATAAGTAAGTTTACTTAATTTTAATACATTCTTCAATACTACAGGGAGAAAAATCTTATCACACATCAAAAGAGTAAAGCAATCCTTTGCAACTACATTCTGAATGATTTGTATCTTTTTTTATAATTTTCATTCATATTATTATTTTATTACACAAATTTGGAAAGAAAGTCATATGGGATCTCACCACGCTCTGCATATTTTTAAAAACTGTTATAAAATAACATGACCATTGTTAAACTCAAACATTTCAGAAACATGTAAAGTGAAAGTTCATATCATACAAACATAACTGAATCATCATTACTATCCCACTAGAAACCATTATTAAATCTCTATTATGTGTCCTTCAGATCTTCTATCACTATGCTGAGTGATATTCATAAAACTAGAGAACTGTTCTTTTCCATAAATGGGATCATCATAGACATACATACACATATCATTCTATACGTTTTTTCTCAGACAGTGCATCTTGGAATATTTATTGTACAATGTCATATATAAATCTATTTAATTCAACTTAACAGCCACAGAGAATTCCATCCCACGACATGAATACATACTATCATAATTAACCATTCTCCTATGACTATCATTTAAAGTCCTTTCAGATTTTTACTAATACGTACAATAATATTTTAAAATCCCTATATGTACATCTTCTATACAGGGTCAGTATTTCAACAGAGATTCTATAAGAACTATTTGACTGACTAAGAAAATCAAAGGTCAAATGTTTTCTCTCATAAACTAAAGCAAAATAAGGGGCAAAGTGGGGAAGGGGTTGGATATCATATAGATACAGGAAGAACAGAAGAATAGAAAGAGGAGATTCGGTGGGAGAAGAGATAAGGGAGGAAATGCAGAATGAATTAAACAAAATCACACTACGTACATTAAGTTTTCAATTTTGATAAAGCCCAATTTATCTACTTTTTCTTTGGTTGTTTCTGCTTTTTGGGTCATAGCTATAAAACCATTGTCTAATCCAAAGTCATGAAGATTCACACCTATAGTGGACTCTAAAGAGTTTTATAGATTTAGTTTTACACTAAGCACTACAATCAAATTTATTTTTCAGTGCTGGGGATCGAATCCAGGGTTTCATACATGCAGGCAAGTGCCCTACCACTGAGCTACATCTCCAGCCCTCTATGATCAATTTTGACTTAATAACTTGTATATGGTATATGGCCAGGGTCCAGTGTCATTCTTTTGCCATGTGGATATCCATCTGTTCTAGCACCATTTGTTGAAAAAAAAAAAACAATTCTTTCCCCACTAAACTATCTTAACACTGGCCCAAAATCAGCAGACCTGCTGGAGATGCAGCTCAATGGTACAGCACTTGCCTCACAGCCCTAAGGTTGGATTTCCAGCATCACCTAAATTGTTTTTTAAAAAACCAACTGATCTAACTACAAGGGCTTATTTCTGGCTTCTCTATTCCATCAATCTGTATATTTAACATGTTTGTAAAATACATTGTCTTGATTATTATAGATGTGTTTTAAATTTTGAAACTGGGAAACATGAGATCTCCAATTTAGTTTTTTGGTTATTCTGTGTATTGAATTTTCTTATTAATTTTAGGATCCGTCTATCAAATCTCTGCAAAAAAAAAGGCACCACATTTTGATAGAGATTATTTTAAACCTATATATTACTTGGGGAACTATTGCCATCTATTGTGACTTGAATTACTACCCCTGCCAAAATATATATTGAAATCCTAATCCCAGTAACTGTTAATGTGACCTTATTTGTAAGTAGGGTCTTCTGAAGATATAATCAAGTTAAGATGCAGTCATATTGGATTTGGCACATGCCCAACACTCCAAGCAACTCAACATCAGGAAATAAAAATTTAAATAGACAAATTTAAATTTAAATAGATCTAAATGGATGAATATCAGGGAAGGTAGAAGGAGCAGAAGCAACAAAAACAAAAATCATAGACTACAGTGGAGTTAAATCCATTCCACATAGAGAAAGCAGCACATACAAAGGTGCAAAAGGTACTAAAATTCAATGGCTAGTTTTTATACAGTCATATACAGACAATCACCAGGACAAGTTGACTCACAGTGAAGAAAACAACATAAAGACAGTAGAAGACAATGTGATGCACCTACATCTACAAGTCAAGAACATGAAGAATTGTCAGCCACATGTCAGAACATGAAGAATTTTGTCATACACATCAGAAGCTGGGAGAATAAAATAACAAATTCTTCAGTCTCTGGGATGAAGTAATCTTGTCAATACCAAGATTGGACTTCTAGCCTCCAGAATTGTGAAAAATAAGTATCTGCTGTTTTAAGCCATGAAGTTTGTGGTAATTTCTTAAGGCAGTCCTAGAAAAATAATATATCCTCTAAACAATATTAAATCATCTGATCTAAGAACATGAGATGTCTTTTTATTTATATAGGTCTTCTGTAATTTCTTTTACAACATTGTACAATTTTCAGTGTACAAGTCTTGTACACCTCCTTGGTAAAATTTATTTTTAATTAATTTTTTTGAGGGTACTGTAAAAGGAATTGTTTTTTTTTTTAAATATTTTTTTTAGTTGTAGATGGACACAATATCTCCATTTTTATGTGGTGCTGAGGATCAAACCCAGTGCCCCATGCATGCGAGGCAAGCACTCTACCACTGAGCCACAATCCCAGCCCCAGGAATTGTTTTCTTAATTTTACTTTCAGATTGTTCATGGATGGTGTACAGAAAAACAAATGATTTTTATATTGATTTTATGTTCTTGTTTTTTGTGTTTCTGTGGTTTCTTTTTTCTCCTTTTTTTTTTTTTTGGAAGTACTGTAAAGCCAAGAGACCAAAAGGAGGTAAATAAAACCACTGGGTGAGGCTTTATTGGGAAATACATTAATACATTACTGCTTACGTATCAGCGTCTGGTTGGCTATTCCTTTGCTCATGCGGGCTGCTTACTGCTTCGTTCCCTGTGGCCCATGGTGGCGTTTGCCATGTTTGTGCATTCTGCATTTGCCTGGCTAACCTAATAGGTACTAGGGATTGAACCCTGGAGTGCTCCTGCTGAGCTATACCTCCAGCCCTTTTTAAGATAAGATTTTACTAAATTGCCAAGGTTGATCTTGAACTTGTGATCCTCCCACCTCAGCCTCCAGCTCACTGGGATTACTGGTATGTGCCATCACACCCAACTTCCTTAGATTTTTCTATAAACAAAATCATTATCAGCTGTGAACAGTTTTACATCTTCCTTTCTCTTGCTTCATCCTTTAGTTCTGTTCCTAATTGCCCTCATTAGAACCTCAAGTATAATGTTAAATATAAGAGGAAGCCGGGTGCGGTGGCTCAAGCCTGTAATCCCAGCACTTAGGGAGGCTGAGACAGGAGAATTGCGAGTTCAAAGCCAGCCTCAGCAACGCGAGGTGCTAAGCAGCTCAGTGAGACCCTGTCTCTACAAAAAACACAAAATAGGGCTGGGGATGTGGCTCAGTGGTCGAGTGCCCCTGAGTTCAATCCCCAGTACCAAAAAAAAAAAAAAATATATATATATATATAAGAGGAAAAAGAGATATTCTTGTCTTATTTCTAACATCAGGGGGGGAAAGTATTCAATCTTTCGCCATTAAGTGTGATTTTATCCATGGGTTTCTTCTAGATGTCCTTTATCAGACCCTTTAATAGAGGCAAAGAAATTCCGTTTTGTCCCTTGTTATGTTTAGTGTTTCTAATCACAAAGACTATTGGATTTTGTCATACACATTTTCTACATCTATTGATATAGTGCACATGCCTTTTAAGATTTGGACACAATCTTAGCTAATTCTATAGGAAAGCAACTTAATGTTAATTTTTTTATTTTATATAAAATTCCTCCCCTAAAGAACCTCAGAGACTTTTTTAATTTACATGTCAGTAAGACAATTATTCAATTTACTATTTTTTCTTTAAAATACAATATACTAGTAAATGGCATAGATTTTGGCCCCCAAGGCCAAAATAAAAGGCACAGGCCTAGACTCCAAGAAACCCAACATCAGGAAATCAAAATTTAAAGAAAAAAATTTAAATACTTCTAAATATTTCTATTTAGAAATTTAAATAGATGAATATCAGGGAGGGTAGAAGAAGACAGGAAGTAATAGAAACACATTAACTCAATAGTCATTGCCTACAGGGGAGTTAAATCCATTCCACATAGAGGAAGCAGCACACACAAAGGTGCAAAAGTGAGGAAATACATGCAATTCTACATTGCTGCTAAGACTTAGTGCATGTGTTCATGTCTAAAGCAAGGAAGAGCTGTACTATCAAGAGATGACCCTAGAAGAGATTTGGGCCAAAGGAGTTATGTTACTTTTCTCATTCATTGTAGATGATATGGTCCATTATGAACTTGGACCTGTTGCTGATATAATGTATTCTACTCCTGAAGGAAAAATTTAAGAATGTATAGAATTTTAGATCATAAATATATAAATTCTTATACTTAACACACACTTACTTACCTCTTGTTTGTTCCTCTCTGCCTCACCAACATAATCTACTCCCTAAGAGCTAGTTTGTTTTTTGTTTTTTGGTACTGGGGTTGAACTCAGGGGTACTTGACCACTGAGTCATATCCCAGCCCTATTTTGTGTTTGATGTAGAGGCAAGGTCTCACTGAGCACCTCGTCGTTGCTGAGGCTGGCTCTGAACACGTGATTCTCCTGTCTCAGCCTCCCAAAGTGCTAGGATTATAGGCATGCACCATCGCTCCAGGCTAAGAGCTAGTTTTTAACAAGTCTTTGACTACATCATATTATTTGCTTTCTTTTTCTCTACATACTAACTTTGTCATTGTCAAAAATTGAGAAATATTACCAACCTATTGCCACTTGGATACTGTACTACAATGTCATGGTCTTCATCAATGCCACAAACAGTTCCAGTTGTAGTTAAAGTCTCAAACATTCCATCAGTCCATCCTCCATGGCCATGCTGCAAAGACTGTACAATTTCTAGGTCAAGATCTATATTTACCAGATCACCAATCTGCAATCCTCCAGGATTCCTGTTACCATTCTGCTCACCTATAATTTCAGAGGCAATTTAAATAAGAAAAGGGGGAAATTCAAGCAACAACATATAACTGCATTTTGTATTATGTGATTACTAACTCAATATCTTGCTGTAGGTCTATTCCAACTTTCTATTTCTTTCTTTAATCATTTTGGTAGTTTTGTTTCTAGGAATCTGTCCATTTGAATTAGTTTACCCATTTTTTGGCCTACATATTAGTCTTATTATTCCCTTATAATCTTTTATATAGAATAAGTATTTCTGATACAAAGTAACTGTACATACTCACACACACACACACACACACACACACACACACACACACAATGTGCAATGAACAAATCAGGGTAAACGGCATATACATCAACCTAAACATTTATTTTTTATTTGTGTCAAGATGATTCAAAATCTCTTCTATTTTGAAATATACAACAAATTATTAATTATAGTCACCCTACTGTGCCACAAAACACTAGAAGTTACTCCTAACTCTAATTTTACACCCAGAGCCAACCTTCCTCACAACTGCACTACTTTTTTGGGGGGAGAGACGGTATACCGGGGATTGAACTCAGGGGCCCTTGACCACCGAGCCACATCCCCAGCCCTATTCTGTATTTCTTTCTTTCTTTTAATATCTTTATTTATTTTTATGTGGTGCTGAGGATCGAACCCAGTGCCTCACGTGTGCTAGGTGAGCACACTACCACTGAGCTACAATCCCAGCCTCTATTCTGTATTTCATTTAGAGATAGGGTCTCAGTGAATTGCTTAGTGCCTTGCTTTGCTAAGGCTGGCCTGAACTCGCAATCCTCCTGCCTCAGCCTCCCAAGGCGCTGGGATTACAGGCATGCGCCACCACGCCCAGCCACAAACAACGGCATTACTTTTGAACAAGAATAACATCTAGATATTTTAGTTTTAGGTTTCATCTAATCTTAAAATGTTTTAAGAATTCACTTTAAGTACGAGATTCTAGAACTGGAAGTTTAAAAAAAAAACAAAAAGAAGGGCTGGGGCTGAGTGAGGCACTGGTTCGATCCTCAGCAGCACATAAAAATAAATAAGTAAAAATAAAGGTATTGTGTCCATCTACAGCTAAAAAAGTAAAAATAAAAATAAAAAAAACAGAAAGAAAACAAACATCAGACTTCAAAAACTAATAATCTGGGAAAGGAAAGTAGCTCCAGTAGCAGAGCACTCACCTAGTATGTACAAGACCCCAGTACCACAAAAGCAAACAAACAAAAAATTGTAATCATGTGATGGCTTATTAATAAATAAACAAGCAAGAGTAGACTCTATAAAGGGCTATCACATATATCAGAATACAACATTCTGGGTGTTGAAAATATTCACTTTTCAGCCTGGATGATTTGTTGATTATCACTGCATCAGAGTAAAAGTACCCAGAGAATATAAAACAAAGCCCTGGGAATTTTTTCCTCTGAAGTGCTCAATATTATTTTTGAACAAACAGATCTTATGATTCTTGCCTAAAGAGCATTTTTTATATTTCAAAACTCTTTCCCTAGATTTTCAAAGTTGTCAGATAAAGGAATTACCATCATAAAACACTATGCTTAAGGGATCCAAAATGTACATTGAGAGTCTGCTTTTTTTTTTTAAAATATCTTTTTAGTTGTAGATGGACACAATGTCTTTATTTTTTTATTGCTTTGTATGTGGTGCTGAGGATCGAACCCAGGGCCCCACGCATGTGAGGCAAGCGCTCTACTGCTGAGCTACAATCCCAGCCCAGAGAGTCTGCTTTTTTATTCTGAAGGCAAGGAAAAACAAAGTTTCTGAAAATAAAAGAAATTGAAGAGCTCATCAAAAATATAGGTATTGGGGCTGGGGCTGTAGCTCAGTGGGAGAGTGTTTGCCTAGCATGTGTGAGGCACTGGGTTCTATCCTCAGCACCACATAAATATAAATAAATAAATAAAGGTATTGTGTCCGTATACAACTAAATAAAATATTTCTTAAAATATACAGGTATTTGTCGGGCTAGGGCTGTAGCTCAGTGGTAGAGTGCTTGCCTGGCATGTGTGAAGCACTGGGTTCAAGTCTCAGCACCACATATAAAATAAATTAAATAACAATCCATCAACTAAAATAAAACTTAAAAAAAAATGAGAAAAATATTAAATATATATGTATTTGTCTACCTTTCCCTTTTTTAAAAAATTAAGGTGTGCTTCAAGAAAATGGCACTTTTTCACAAAAAGGCCAAGTGGATGATTTGGAAAGAAGAAAATACAGTTCATATGAGAAAGGAAAGCATTCAGAGACTAAAGATTTAAGTAGAAGAGAACGGTAAATGTTAATCCTGGTAACACTAACAAATCTATAAAATGCAAGTCATTTTGGTTTTCAAATTTTAGTGACACATGGAATTATATTTATTATATTACTTAATCTTGGAGCAACCCCTCCCTTTTTTTAGTTGTAAGTGGACACAATACTTTTATTTTATTTATTTTTATTTTTATGTGGTACTGAGGATCAAACTTAGTTCCTCACACAACGAGGCAAGCACTCCATCACTGAGCTACAACCCCAGAGTCTGCAGCAACTCTTACAGAAACTATATAAGGAATTTATAACCACTAAACTGTCAAAATCGATTCTCAACAGTGCATGAGATACAACATTGATGCAATCTGATGCAAAAAATTTCAATGATATAAATTTATAGTTAAAAGATAAATTTTTCAAATATAAATTATCACATAAACAGCATATCAATTCTCAAGACATGGCAACTCTTTCTGGGCCTAAATAAATCATTAAAAAATGAACAAATGCTTTAAAACCAAAATAAAACTAAAAAAGTGTTTTTCTAAGTATCTGTAATGGACATTAAATTGCTTAAAGTCTAACTTCCGATTCCATAAACTTTTTTTAAAAATTTTTCTTAGTTGTAGATGGACACAATGTCTTTATTTTATTGCTTTGTATGTGGTGCTGAGGATCAAACCCAGGGCCTCACACATGCGAGGCAAGCGCTCTACCGCTGAGCCACAATCCCAGCCACCCCCCCACCCCCCCCACCCCCACCACCCCCGATTCCATAAACTCTTACTCATTATTTAGAAATCTTCTCTACTCTGCTAACTCACCTAGCACAGGGCAATGATCTCTGTAGAAAGAACCTCCTTTGGCATCTTGAACACACTTCAGATCAGACTAAGAAGGAAAAAATAAAAGAAAAAACCAAGAATCACTAATGAAAACTTCAAATATGGCATGCCTAAAATGGACAAAATTTTCAGACCATGGATACCACAGAAGAGTAGCTCTAGGTTAACAAGCACATAGAGCAATGCTTTCAAAAACATCTATCAAAAATTATAAACTTGATCTTCAGATAGGTCATACTTTATTTATTTTTAGCTTTCTAATTTTAAAGCTCAAAATGAAAACTGAATCAACACTATTTCAAAAATACACACCTAAATAAGAACTATTAACAAATACCTAGTATTTGAAATGTGCATAACACATTCAATTTTAAAGATATTTTTATCAAAAACAAACCAAAATTTATCTCATTTGACACTGCCAATCACTTATGTAGTAAGTAAGGGAAGTGAAGAAGTGGAAGCAATTAACTACATAGCAGTACAAAGTAGAAAAAGATGATACCAAATCTATTTTTTTGATTCCTTGTCTACTGAATTTTCCTATTTACTTCAATGTTAGTCCTTAATTCACCATAACTTGGTTAGCTGAAGTTCTTTACCACTTATATTTTATAAGAAAAAAACTACAAGTGACCTGAATGGGGAGGCACCTGAGGTATAATAAAAAGTACTTTGTGCATGAATGGATACAGCATAATAAATTCAACCATTATGTATAATTATAATGCAAATTTTAATAAATATAGAAAATGTGAACTTAGAAGAACAATCATGGGTGTTACTGTGAAAATTTAGAAGCAAATTTATGCCTAATAATACTAGCATATAGAGTAGGTCATCAGTATCTTACTTTACTGAAGAAAGCCACTTTATATATATCTCTCCCCCTACACACACACACAACCCAACTCTTGTATAGCTTCTTTCACATCAGAACATTAAATGTCACTCAATCCTGGCCAAGGCAACATAGGGATCAGATTGTTTTAATGTGATATTTTTAACACAGTAATTCTACTTCTAGGAATTTATCCTAAGGAAATATATCCATAATGTGCAAAGAAGTATACAAAGATGTTTACTGACACACTGCTAAAGCAATGGCAGGAGGGAGCTACCCAACAACAGAAATATCATTAAATAAATAATGGTATAACCATTTAAAGGAACTACTACTCACTTCCTCAACCAATACTACTTATTTAGTACTTGAGCACAAATAGCACAAATGCTTTCATCTGAAGCTAATTAATAATCAGCCAGACTCCTACAAAAATTTGCAATTTAAAAACTGGGAGAAGCATAAAGATATTGAAAAACTAGAAATGGATGATATATATTCAATGATATAACTTGGCAAATAAAGTGTCCGTGTAAATTCACATGGCTGGCTTTTATATATAAATAGAATATACTAAGGAAATAATGGATATTTTTCTCCTTTTCTAATGAGAAACCCAAGGCAGTTTAAAAAAAATGAAATTTAAAGAATTCTTTGTTGTGGAGATATAGCTCAGTGGTAGTGCTCTTGCTTACCATGTACAAGGCTATGGGTTTGATCCCCAGCACCACAAAAAAAAAAAAGAATTCTTTGAGGGGGAACACATTCAAAATTAAAAATGATATGAAAAGCCAGGCATAGTGGCACATGCCTGCAATCTTAGCTACTCAAGAGGCTGAGGCCAGGGTCAGGAGGCTGAGGCAGGAGGATTACGCACATTCAAGGCCAAACTGGGCAACTTAGTGAGGCCCTTTCTCAAAATAAAAAATAAATAGCTAGAGTATAGCACGGTGGTAATGTGCCCCTGGGTTCAATCCCCACTACCAAAAAGAAAAAAAAAGGATATGAAAAATATTAAAATCCAGTATTAATTAAACTCCATAAAATTAAATAACAAAGTCAATGTTTGAACAAAGGTCCATTAATTGCAGAAATACAGGGCAATCCACTGAATAAATCTCCCTTATTCTCCTGAGCATTTAGGTAATTCTAGGTGTTTCTCAGTTGTTCTTAATTGTCAACTCTAAACTTTTTAAAAATACAGGAAAAAAAATCCTTAAAAATAATTTCAACACCTACTGTAATTAATACTTTTATCAGCTTCCAGATCACAGAATACAAATATACTACAAAACTTCATTCTAATACTGTTTTCCAGATCTATGCCAAGGATTGGCCTTACAGATTATTTAAACCTTTTTTATATTAATCTCCAGCAATGAAAGAAAAATATCTTTTTGATAAATTTTAGTAAATAAACCCCATAGACTTACATTAAGAAGAGATCAATCAGCTCTAACATGATCAATACATAGGCAGGTACCCAAACATTTATTGAGGGCAAACATATTTACTGTTCAGTAGGTTAAATAAACATAGTTAAGATACAAAGATCTTGCAAGTGTCTTACTTTATAGAATTACTTTTTATTGCATATTCATGAATCAGATGACCATATTTAACCAAAGGGGATGAGAAAGAAGCACAACAAGGACCCTTCTAACACCCTTCTAACATTTAATCTGTTGTAGAACTTCACTACTTACCATGCCCTCAAAGCCAACTCTGTAGAGGTTCTTGGCACCATTATCCCAGAGAACATATGCTGCACTATGTGGGCTTGATGCACTCCAGTCTTGGATTTCTGTTACCTAACCAAAGTTTTGGAGAAAATAACTTTTTAAAAGGTGTGGGAAGACATTAGTTCTTTTAATTGTTGTATTTAAATCTTGAAAATTGTTTCCCCTATCAACTGTGTAACATGATCATAAAAAATACTTATTTGCTAAATATGTCACCTCTATTAAGATAATTATTAAAAACATTTTTCCAGAATTATAAGGTAATTTATCTAACTGATGTAGAAATTTAAAGTTGTAGTCTTAGTGATTATAGTAATAGATTATCAAAAAAAAATTTAATAAAAAATTTAAAATTTTTACATTCTTAAAAAGCATCTTTTAGAAGCTGGGATTGTGGCTCAGCGGTAGAGCACTCACCTAGCACGGATGAGGCACTCAATTCGATCCTCAGCACCACATAAAAATAAAAATGAAGGTATTGTGTCTGCCCACAACTAAAAAAAATATTTTTTTTTAAAAAGGCTTCTTTTAAAAACAGTATATTATTTTAAGCCAATTACTCAATATGAAATCTTAAATCTTTGACAAAATATTCAAAGTGATTCATATTGATTTGAATATTCAAATCAAATATTCATTTGATTGAATATTCAAAATATTCAAAGTGATTCATGATGAACCTGCTCTCTGGTTAGCTAAAAACTGAGAAGCACAAAGTTCTAAAGGAGCCTCAGTAGCAATGTTAAGAATGAACGTGAGTTGCTTCTTTCTGCAGCAGTATCCCTCATCTGACCCAAATAAGCAGGCCACCAAAGGTAGAACAGAGTCCCTACAATGGAAACCCAGACACCACCTAACATACATGCCCCCCAAATCAAGCAAACTGATTCTTTTTTTAAAAGTTATAGATGGACACAATACCTTTATTTTATTTTTTTATTTTATATGTGGTGCTGAGGATCCAACCCAGAGCCTCCCCACATGCTAGGCAAGCACTCTACCGCTGAGCCACAACCATAGCCCTCACCAGTACTCTTCATGCCTTCTTTGTACATCTCATCAATTCTATTCTCCTGCCTTCCAACATCCTTAAGAGTCCATCATTGCCTTGCTTTTGCTTTATGATTTTGCTCAACTTATAATTATATAATCTTTCATAGCAATGCTTTGTGAAATATGCAATCTTTAGCAAAGAAATTCCTTTCAATATAGTCAGATTCTACTTCATTGTTTTTAAAAAACGTACTTTCTTAAATAAGTCTGAATTTTTATAGAAGGGACAAAAATTATTTGTCTAGCTTAAAAAGAAAGAATTTTTATTTTAATCAAATTCATATTAAATTTCAAATTAGTTGGGATATAAGCAAGTTCATTCTGAATCATTAAATGAAATTCTTTCATTAGTTAATAGATGCTGTGATTTATTACTGACAGAAAAACAAAGCTGAAGGCATAAAAAAGCTATTTTTACTTCCCAATGTCTGCTAAAATCATTATAAGGTTGCTGAGAAACTCTATAAAAAAAATCAATCTGACACTACTGTACCCATTAAATAAAGATAATCAGACTTTATATGCCCCAAAACAAGGCAACAGAAAATAGTATCATTGTGAGTTAACACATGCCAAAATAAAATTGAACCTGAATCTACTTAAGCCTCTAGATCTAACACGTAATTTATTGAAAATACAAGGATTCGAAGAACATAATATAAATAATCAATCAAATATAAAGAACCTTGTTTCTTTTCTTTTCTTTTTTTGGTACTGGGGATTGAACTCAGGGGCACTCGACCACTGAGCCACATCCCCAGCCCTATTTTGTGTTTTATGTAGAGACAGGGTCTCAATGAGTTGCTTAGCACCTCGCTGTTGCTAAGGTTGGCTTTGAACTCGCGATTCTCCTGTCTCAGCCTCCCTAAGTGCTGGGATTACAGGCTTGAGCCACCGCGCCCAGCTAGAACCTTGTTTCTTAAAACAAACAAATGGCACTTTTTCTTAAAAAGACTGATAATTGTTAAAGTTGGGTTGTGAGTGCTTGGGAATTTGTTGTGCTACTCTTTCTACTCTGGTATATGTTTGAGATTTTCCTTAAAAAGTGTTTTAAAAATAAAAAAATATGATCTTATGTACCTATACAAAATACTTTGTTGATATATATTCAAAAAGATCTATAAAACAGGGGCTGGGGTTGTAGCTCAGTGGTAGAGTGCTCACCTAGCATGTGTGAGGCACTGGGTTCAATCCTCAGCATATCAAAATAAGTAAAATAAAGGCATGTGTCCATCTACAACTTAAAAGAAAATTAGAAGAAAAAGATCCATAAAACAAAAATTACCTTAAAGTATTAACATGGGTAGTAGTATTTAAGAGAACACTTTTAAGAATAGCCAACAGAGATTTGGGATTTAGTGTACTGGCAGAGTATTTGACTAGCATGCATGAGGACCTAGGTTCAATCCCCAGCACTGTAAAAATAAAATAAAAGCACACAACTAATGGGAGAAGTAGCAGGCAACTGGGATAGAACAATCAGCACTGAAGATAAAGTGGGCTGTCAACCATTTTCATTCACACACACAGGCAAGAAAAGTTAGACCATAAAAATTAAATTGTCTTCAAACACATACCTAAACAATGTTACCCAGAAGATTTTTTATTGTATGAAGTTGCCTCACTCAGAGTCACATGTACAAGATGGTTTCACTTATTTTTCTTCATTTTGGTCTTAAAATGCAACATGTGTTAAATCACAACAAACCAAAAAAGTAATTTGATGACTCAAAAACCTCAAAAATGACTTACTTTTTATCCCCCCAACTCCAAAAAGTGCCAATATAGCAAAACCCAAAAAAGTTTACGTGGTTCAAACTTTAACAGTAACTGCCTTCAAAAGCCAATTTAAAAAAAAAAAAAAAAAAAGATGACTTCCAATTCCCTGACCACACAATTAAATTAGAAAATATAGTCACTTTTCAGGAGAAAAAAAAGCATTAAAAATCTACTTCTCATGCAGTCTTTCCAAAAGAAGTTACTAGAATATGTGTTCTACCAAAACAGACAGCAAACTAAATAATAGGGGTATAAAAAAAATCAAAGCTGGGTGCAGTGGTGCATATCTTTAATACCAGCTGCTCAGGAGGCTGAGACAGGAGGATCACAAGTTCAAAGCCAGCCTCAGCAATGCTGAGGCACTAAGCAACTCAGTGAGATCCTGTCTCTAAATAAAAATACAAAATAGAGCTGGGAATGTGGCTGAATAGTTGAGTGCCCTTGAGTTCAATCCTTGGTACCCCCTCCCCAAAATGAGATACAGCCAGGAAAAAGGCAAAGCATTCACTGTAGCATATCAAGGGGAGTGTCCAAGATGACTGCTGGGCATCATGCATAAAGGTAATATATCCATCCAGATTGTAGCCATCTCCAGACAAGTTGAAGGCTTTTAACTATCAAGAGTCTCACTACCACTGTACCATTTACTGACCTGAGAACACATTGCCCAAATGCACTTGGCTTGTCTGGACTATGTAATGACATTCCCATTTGCCACCATTCCCTAAGCAATGATGTCTTTCACCTATACCTCTCTCCACCGTCTGGTAAATATTCTGCTTTAAACTTCTCCTAAAGCTCAAGTGGGCTATGGTAAGGCTCAGAAGAAAAAAATGCATAGCAACTCATCCTTTTTGAAAATATTCCTGCCTGATGCCCAGCACCTAGCCCTTCTTTGCTGCCTGATGTTCTAACTATATTGAGCACTATGTTCCCAGGACTCATGAATGACTTTGCCCACTGATTGCCGCAGAAGGACTCTCTTATAACTCCCAGCAACACTGGGGCAAGACAGGTTCAGTTCACATTCTCCTGAGACCCTTCATCTAAAAGGAGCAGTTATGCCCTGTCCTTACAACAGATTTGTGCTTGCTACTTGATTTTTCAAAACCAATTATTGTAGGGTACAACATAAAATGAAAAAGAGAAAGGAAAACAAGAGAATGATGAACACAAATTAAGGGTATTGGTTACCTTAGGAGAGATGTGTTGTAAATGGGCTAAGGCTTCCAAAGGTATTTATTCTACTTCTTAATCAGTATGTTAAGGACAAAAGTGTTCATGGACAAAAGTGTTCATTTTACCACTATTCTTTAAGCTTTCATGTACATTTTATATATTCTTAGGTAAATGTGATGGAGGACTGTTATGAATGTTATAGAGACTGTTCACCACCAAGGTACCTCAAGGAGGAGGAGCGAAGGTAGAGGCTCATGTCCAGCCACAGCTTTAATTGATAGGACCTATGCATTGGGACAGGGCTACTCCTGTCCTTACCCCAAAGGGGTGCTTTACCTCTACCAATGATTTGCCAAGTATGTCCCCTTGGCAATTCAACCATCCAAAAGTCAAGTCTTTTCCAAATTCACACTGCTCTATTTTTCTTTTAAAAGCAATACTTCTCAAATTTGACTGTGTATACAAATTACCTAGGAATCTTATTAAAATGCAGACCCTGGTTTAGAAAGTCTGGGAAATAGATATATTAAAACTACCTATCACATTTCTAACAAGCTGTCAGGTGACACTAATGCTGCTGTCTACATACCATACTACATTCACAAGAATTTAGATTGTTTTGTTTTCTCTCTCTCCTAACTAGAATATAAACTTAAGACAGGTAGGAACATTGTCTGCACATTACTGCAGCCCTGATGGCTTGCAACAGAACCCTGCACATAATAAGTATTCAATAGTTTCTTGAATAAAAAGTGTTTCCCTAATAAAAATAAAATACCTCTGACTTCCAAGTATTAAAAAGACAATATTATTTTAAATGAAACCAATAAAACCAGTCTGAATTTAGGAAATTATTTGAAAAAAAGAAGTTTAAAAATCTGAAATTCAGAAGTATCTACAAAGCACCAAGTCTGTACAAAAGAGGCTTCCAAGTTCCTGTTAAGTTTCTCAGAAAACAGTCTTTAAAATCATTCTTCAATGCTAAAAACATTTTTTTTTCAAAAAGTAATAATGGAACTGATGTGGTGGACATGTGAGTCTCAACTGTGAAATGCTATTCATTTTAGTACATCTAGCGTTAAGAACACACTGAATAATATCTGTTGACTAAATGCAATTAGTGAATGAATATCCAATGACATAAGATCCAAAATATATACAACCAACAACTCACTTACCCAAACATTTCTAGTATTCCATTCTAGCTGACCAAGTCATACAAAACTCCCTTCAGAATATAGCTGGGTGTGGTGGCGCAAGCCTGTAATCTCAGCACTTAGGGAGGCTGAGACAGGAGAATCGCGAGTTCAAAGCCAGCCTCAGCAACGGCGAGGCGCTAAGCAACTCAGTGAGACCCTGTCTCTACATAAAACACAAAATAGGGCTGGGGATGTGGCTCAGTGGTAGAGTACCCCTGAGTTCAATCTCTAGTACCAAAAAAAAAAGAATAACCGCTATGACTGGCCCCAGGCAGCCCTCCCTCTATATGACCCGAGAGGGGTAACAAAAGCCAATAGAGTGGGGAATAACCAAGTAGCTGCCTACTGGCTGGGGTGTAGCTCAGTGGTAGAGTGCTTGCTTCGATGCCTAGCCAATTTCTTTATATTTTAAAGAAAAAAGCTGCCTACTGCCCCTCAGAAACAGGCCTTTGAGGGAATGGAATACAAAACACTTCCTTCTTTCTCTCCTTTCCCTCTCTCTCCTTCCTTCCTTTCTTTCTTTCATTCATTTTTTCTCTCTCCCCACACCTTCTCCCTTTCTCCCTGCCCCTCTCTTTTTCTAGTGCTGGGGATCAAATCCAGGGCCTCACACATGCTACACAAACACTCTAGCACTGAGCTGCACCCCCAGCCCCTCAAATGAAGTTTTAATAACAGGAAAGTTACAAGCATGAGATCTGCTTAGGGATGGCCCCAGACAGGATATTCAGAAAGGCATTGTGGGCAAGAAAACAGCAACATAAAGCCGCAGAGAAAAAGGTAAAACCTAGTTGGGCAGAATCCCAACAATTCGAGAAGCTAAAAGGGAAGAGTTGCAAATTAGAGGTTAGCTTCAGCAACTTAGCAAGACCCTGAGCAACTTAGTGAGATCCTGTCTCAAAATAAAAAAATAAAAAGGGATAGGGATGTAGCTCAATGGTAGAACATCTCTGGGTTCAATTCCCAGTACCAAAATAATACCAACAACAACGACAATGATAAACAGCGGTCTGCTATAAAGTAAATAAATAAAATAAAAGGCAAAGCCTATCTAACAACCTTCTGAAGGAATGCCAATACTTATAAAAGAGCAAAAATAATCTGTTCTTTTCCAGAAGAAAAAAATGATTTTAAAAGTTGTTACTAAATATTCTAGAATGCATAATGAATTAAGAAAAATGCTGTACCTTTCCCCTACGCCCATTTCCTCCATCTTGATCTTCCCACTGCCAGTCCACTCCTCGTACCACTCTGGCACCTGCAAAGATTCCTCTGGCTGTAATCTTCTTAGATTTTCTACGAGACTCTAACAAAACCCTAAAAATAAAGGTATTTATTTAAATATATATAAAAATGGATAATAATTTATACATAAAAGGATTTACACAGGTATCAAGTGTATTACATTCTTTAAAAGAAAGATAATGTTATATTATCCATTTTCCAAATGAGGAAATGTGAATCTCAAAAAAGCTAAATAGCCGGGCGCAGTGACACACACCTATAATCCCAGTGGCTCTGGCGGCTGAGGCAGGGGGATTGTGAGTTCAAAGCCAGCATCACCAAAAACAAGGTGCTAAGCAACTCAGTGAGACCTCCTCTCTAAATAAAATACAAAATAGGGCTGTGGATGTGACTCAGTGCCCCATGCCCCTGGGTTCAATCCCTGGTACCCACCCCCCCAGAAAAAGCTAAATAATTTGCCCAAGTATACAAAAGTTAAAAGGAAATGGAATCAAAATATGAACCCAATATAATCACTTCAGGGTATCACTATACTCTTCACTGTTTTACGGGTGGGAAATAAATTTCTCTACAGCTGCCCCACAAATAATATAAATGAGGGCCTAAGAAAGGCAGCACTACAATGACTAATGGTAAACAGCTCTTGGCCTCAGATTTCATAAAAACACAGTTGGCAGCAGAAGTTTGATCAACTCGCCAATCAACTTTTGGTCAACCCACTGTCTAAAGGGTATACCTCTGCTTCAGTCATTGTTGCCAAGAACAAATGTAAGCCCAGTGTCGACAGTCTTTTTTGGGGGGAAGGGGGCGTGTTTTAAGAATCCATAAAAAGTTAGCAATAATTTAAAAATTTACAGTAATAATTAAAAATTTTTAGTATATGCCAGTAAAATACATCTGTGACCAGGGCTGGGGATGTGGCTCAGTGGTCGAGTGCCCCTGAGTTCAATCTCCAAAAAATAAAAAAAAAATTAAAAAATAAAAATACATCTGTGTGGGGCTGGGGTTGTGGCGCAGTGGTAGCGTGCTTGCCTAGCACGCGGGAGGCACTGGGTTCGATCCTCAGCACCACATAAAAATAAATTAAAGATATTCTGTCCACCTACAACTAAAAAATAAATATTTAAAAAAAAAATACATCTGTGACCTAGATTTGACCTACGCTAAACTATCTCCAACATAGAAGATTATGGACCTTGAAAAAGATTTTGCACTCCACTACATGGGCCAGCTTTTTCCTCCAAGGCCATCTATCCCTTATTCTTCTATACGTTTCTCATTCATATACTCAGAAAAGTTTGGTGGTTTTTGTTTTGTTTTGTTTTTATAATTTTATCTAATTTTTCTATTCATTTTTGGAATGTCTTTATTATTCCTTAATTTAATTGTAAGCAAAGACAAGAATAACTTGTTCAGAATTACTCAGTTAATAAAGGGTAGAACCACAAATTACACTGGAAAGGTTTGACTAAAAAACTGATTTACTGCCAGGCCCGGTAGCACACACCTGTAATTCCAGCAACCCAGGAGGCTGAAGCAGAAGGATCCCAATTTCAAGGTCAGCCTCAGCAAATTTAAGAGGCCAAGCAACTTAGACAGATCCTGCCTTAAAATTAAAAAATGGACGAGAGGGGATGGAGATGTAAATCAGGGGTAAATTACCCCTGAGTTCAATCCCCAGTACCCCCACACACACAATAAAAAGATCAATTTATCTATTCCTCCTCCTAGCTGTCTATCATTGGCTGTATTTTTTTAAATATATATATACATATATTTTTAGTAACAGATGAGCACAATATATATATATATATATTTATTTATTTATTTATTTATTTATTTTTATGTGGTGCTGAAGAGCAAACACAATACTTCACACATGAGAGGAAAGCACTCTACCACTGAGCTACAACCCCAGCCCATCACTGGCTATATTCTTGCTTCTGTGCATTATCCATAACTACATAAGAATATTCCATCATTATTAATACTCTATGCATTGCTCCTAAGATATCTAATACATATCTCTACCATAGTCTAAAATAACGTGATAATTATTGTTGATCCATTATTTCCTTTAAATTGTGAACTCCTCAAAAATACTGCATCTTATTATGTCAAATATTCACAAAAAAAGAGCAGTTGTGATATGGTCTTAATATATATCTAATGACTCAATCAGTGGGCCCTAGGGCTCATCTAGTATCAATTAAAATACAAAATATAGTGAGAAAAAAATAATCAATTTCTCTTGGATTGCCTTTGAATTTCCAAATGATGAGTAATACCAAGACTCTATGCTACAGGATTAATAGCCCAGATTATCTCAAAAAAATATATACAGTTCCATCTTTATAGAGTTGTCCTCTCAATTTTTAGCAAACCCAGTCTAGTCCACATCTACCCTTTTATTTGCTTCCTACTGATACTAAATCGGCTGTCAGAAGTTTTTCCTAATCCTATTTTTAAGGATAACTAGTAGTCACAACAAGGAGCCGCAATGGAAAAAGAAAATCATTTCCCCTACCGTTCACTTCCCGGTGTAGTAATTCTATAAAAGCGATGCCTTAAATGGTGTTTATCTCCATGATAACAAACTGTGCACAAATCATAATTTGTACACTCTGCACATTTCCATCGAATGCCAATGATTGGCTGTTGGCGGCAAGTGTCACACATAGTTCCATCATGCTTGATGCCTATTAAAACAAAAATACATGCTCACATTACTTACACATACTTATTTGCATATTATTTCCAAGAGGAAAAAATAAAAGTACATCATTTTACAAGACATTTTAATCAAGTAAGGAGAAACTCCACTTACTCCACGTAGTTTCAAGATAAGAGATCTAAAATATTTTAATTGGTACAAATTACAAACATGTTATTTCTTTTCATTCACTAGGAAGAGAACACAATTCAGGGTTCAGTCCCCAAGAATGCAAAAAACAAAATAAGGATCCAAATTTCTACAGTAAAACTTATCCTCTGATCCATAAACTGAAACTTAGATTCGACGCAGAGAAAGAAGAATCCTTTACCACCATGTAGATATTACAGACTACAAAACTCAGAAAAATCTTTAGAAGAATCTCAAACTGTTCTCCAAATAAACAATTACCCCAAAAGAAAATACCATTTTATCCTCATGATATGGAAACAAATTACCAATTTAACCATTTCCCCATGGGGGATTTTTTCCCCCATAAACAACAAATTCTAGAAAATCATTAGCAAGCAAGTTTCCCTACTTACGGGAAAACTATACACTATGATATGGGGTCTTCCCCCTAAAGGAAAAAGAAGCACTTGGTAAAATGACCTCCTCTAAAAATGTTGGATGAGACAGATGTTAAAACTATTAAAAGATATCCCTATACTATAATGAAAATAACTTTCATTTTAGGGCAATAGGACTAACTGCCCTAAATTACTAATAGGGCAACATGCTAAATTGAGTAATGGGTACATGGAGACTCGTTATATTATTCTCTATTTTGTCTAAATTGAGATATTTTTGATAAATAAAAGAAAGGAGCCCTTTTCATTCCCAGAACCTTGGTCCCCTTTGGAGAAGGTAATGTGTTCTTTAATAGTGAAACAGTATGTTCTAAATATCAAATAAAAATGTGGTGCACATGCAAGAACTAGAGTACAAAAATAGTAATTTTATTACTAAATTCTACAGGAATGAATACACTATTCCTACTTCCTAATAATAAGAAGAATCCTGTATTATTCATTTTACATATCCAAGTAGCCAAATTAAAACAAAGGGCCAACTTGAGTGTAAGCCTGTGCTTAAGCTGAGACATTTAAGAGGATGGAGGTAGGGGTAGGAAGGAAGGAGGGAGAGGAGGAAGGACAGAACAAGCCCTAAAAAGACTGAAAGGAAACCGAGCGGGGGCCCTGTCATACACACCTATAATCCCAGTCATTTGGGATTACAAGGAGGATCAAAAGTTCAAGGCCAGCCTGGGCAACGACTCTGTCTCAAAATTTTCAGGGCTGAGAATATACCTCAGAGATAGAGCACCTGCCTAGCATGGACAAGGCCAGAGGGAGGGAGGAAGGAAGGAAGGAAAAAAGGAAGAAAGAGAGGAAGAGAGGGAGGGAGGAAGGAAGCGCAATTCCTATTGGACTACAAAAGAGCATAATACCCCATGTTTTATGCATAATCCTCTGCAGTCTCCTACCACAAAAATGCTTGACTATAGGGACAGGGAATGTTCTTTACTCCTACTGGGGGCAGGTCCTCTGCTACTTTCAAATATCACTCTTTCTATAGTGTAGAAAAGAGAAAGGAAGAAATTAAAAATTACTGACAAAAGAGTCAAGTTATAAGAAGTCTGGAGCATACCAGGTAAAACCATTAGAATGCAGACAGCAGAAGTAGAAAGAAATGGTCAAGAGCTATTTAGGACTTAGTGACTGGGTCAGAAGATAAAAAATATAGGAGGTGTAAATGAGAAAGCATAAATAACATCATTCAAGATAAAACAAACACTAAGAGATATTTAGGAACAGGCAATTAAGCAGCACATTAAACTGAAATCTAAAACCGTTCTAGTTAAAAACAAGAAGGTAAGTACCAAGAAAAAAAAAAATAAGAACATACTAATTAGGGCTGTGGGTACAGCTTAACATGTGTGTGGTCCTGGGTTTGATCCCATTACCAAAACAAAGAAACAAAACAAAACAAAACAAATCCAGGTCCCTCCATTGATAGAAACAGACACCCAAAGAACTAAATCAGAAAAAGAATGAGAAAAGTTTCATAGAAATGATGGATGAGCAAAGCAAATCCTTTTAAAGAAAGGAAGGAGATCACAGAAGAGCGCAGTGTGTTCAATGAACCAAGTAGTCTCATATTTTAGCAGAAACGTGCAATATAATCAGAAACTTGGCTAGGAAATAACAAAATCAAATATGATTTCTAACCTGAATATTCATATTATATTGTAAATTTACAGGCACCTGTAGTTCCAGCTACTAAGGAGGCTGACATAGGAGAATCACTTGAGCCCAAGATTCGAGAATAGCCTGGGCAACATGCAAGATTCCATGTCAAATATTACATAAATACCTACATACATAAATGGTAAAGGCACATAATTTAAGACCCTAGCTCTGTAACTTGCTGGATACATACTATTTAAAATTGATTTAAACTACTCTAGGACCAATACTGCTAAACACAAATTGAGAAAACACTTTCACATAAAGGCTATAGTGATACAGAGGTGAAAACATTTTGAAGGAATTTAAAGTAAAATGTCAATTTAAGCAATTATACTGTATTGAATTTTCATAAGGATTTATGAAATTTACTATCCATCTGCTTAAAGAATTCATCACAATTCTACAATATTTATACAGAAATCAAAGAACTTAATAGGTTCTCAATTTCTTAGAAACTCCAAGTAGGGAGCAATCATTCATGTGAAATTAACCCCATTTTAGCAAATTACCCACTTTCTCCATGGCTATTCTCTCATTACTATTTTATCTCAAGCTTTTCCCCATATCCTATGGCTTCCTAGGGGTTGTACCAATCTTCTTAGTTCCTTGCAATTGTTTTCTATCCAGAGTGACCACGCGAAATAGTGCTGCATGCCAGCAGATTATCCATCACTTTTCATCAGTTAATAATGATGCCTTCCTTCCATATTGTGGCAAATTAAATCTGACTATATCAATCATGAAATCATCATCAGTCACAGGCCCAAAAGAAACTATAGTGAAGCTTAAATGGAATGTGAACTAAAATTAAAAACCACAGAATTACAGCTACATAACTCAAAGCTATCGACGTTCACCAGTATTATATGCTTCAATCTTTTAGAATATGGATCAAAGGGTGTGCAGTGGCGCACACCAGTAATCTTAGCAGCTCGGGAGGATGAGGCAGGAGAATCACAAGTTCAAGGCCATCCTCAACAATTTAGAGGGACCCTATCTCAAAATTTAAAATTTAAGAAGGCTGGGTATGGACTTAGCATATATTGCTTTAACAATGTTGAGGTATGTTCCTACTACCCCTAGTTTCTCTAGTGTTTTGAACATGAAGGGGTGCTGTATTTTGTCAAATGCTTTCTCTGCGTCAATTGATAGAATCATGTGATTTTTATCTTTAAGTCTATTGATGTGATGGATTACGTGTATTGATTTTTGTATGTTGAACCAACCTTGCATCCCTGGAATGAACCCCACTTGATCATGGTGCACTATTTTCTTAAATGGAGAAAAATTGGAAGCATTCCCTCTAAAAACTGGAACAAGACAGGGATGCCCTCTCTCACCACTCTTATTCAATACAGTCCTTGAAACTCTAGCCAGAGCAATCAGACAGACGAAGGAAATTAAAGAGATACGAATAGGGAAAGACGAACTCAAACTATCATTATTTGCAGACGACAGGATTCTATACTTAGAGGATCCAAAAAGTTCCACCAGAAAACTTCTAGAACTGATAAATGAGTTCAGTAAAATTGCAGGATATAAAATCAATATACATAAATCAAATGCATTTCTATACATCAGCAATGAGTCCTCTGAAAGAGAAATTAGAAAAACTACTCCATTCGCAATAGCGTCCAAAAAAATAAAATACTTGGGAATCAATCTAACAAGAGTGGTGAAAAGACCTCTACAACAAAAATTACAAGACACTAAAGAAAGACATTGAAGAAGATCTTAGAAGATGGAAAGATCTCCCATGTTCCTGGATAGGCAGAATCAATATTATTAAAATGGCCATACTACCCAAAGCGCTATACAGATTCAATGCAATCCCAATTAAAATCCCAAAGTCCTTTCTTACAGAAATAGAAAAGGCAATCATGAAATTCATTTGGAAAAATAAGAGACCCAGAATAGCCAAAGCTATCCTGAGCAAGAAGAGTGAAGCAGGAGACATCACAATACCAGACCTTAAACTTTACTACAAAGCAATAGTAACAAAAACGGCATGGTATTGGCACCAAAACAGACATGTAGACCAATGGTACAGAATAGAAAACACAGAGAGTAATGCACATAAATACAGCTATCTCATACTAGACAAAGGTGCCAAAAACATTCATTGGAGAAAAGATGGCCTTTTCAACAAATAGTGCTGGGAAAACTGGAAATCCATATGCAGTAAAATGAAACTAAATAAACCCCTATCTCTCACCCTGCACAAAACTCAACTCAAAGTGGATCAAGGACCTAGGAATTAGACCAGAGACCCTGCATCTAATTGAGGAGAAAGTAGGTCCAAATCTTCATCACATGGTATTAGGCCCCGAATTCCTTAACAAGACACCAATAGCACAAGAAATAAAAGTTCAAGAATCAATAAATGAGATGGACTTAAACTAAAAAGCTTCTTCTCAGCAAAAGAAACTATCAATGAGGTGAACAGAGAGCCTACATTCTGGGAGCAAATTTTTGCCACACACACATCAGATAGCGCACTGATCTCCAAGATATATAAAGAACTCAAAAAACTTAACACCAAAAAAACAAACAACCCAATCAATAAACGGGCTAAGAAGCTGAATAGAAACCTCTCAGAAGAAGATATACAATCAATAAACATGTATATGAAGAAATGTTCAATGTCTCTAGCCATTAGAGAAATGCAAATCAAAACTACCCTCAGATTTCATCTCACCCCAGTCAGAATGGCAGCTATCCAAAATACCAGCAACAATAAGTGCTGGCGAGGATGTGGTGAAAAAGGTACACTTAAACACTGCTGGTGGGATTGCAAACTGGAGCAACCAATCTGGAAAGCAGTATGGAGATTTCTTTAAAAACTTGGAATGAAACCACCATTTGACCCAGCTGTCCCACTCCTTGGCCTATACCCTAAAGACTTAAAAACAGCACACTACAGTAAAGCAGCCACTTCAATGTTTATAGCAGCACAATTCACACTTGCAAAACTGTGGAAGCAACCCAGATGCCCTTCAATAGATGAATGGATAAAGAAACTGTGGTACATATACACAATGGAATATTATTCAGCAATAAAAGAGAATAAAATTATGGCATTTGCAGGTAAATGGATGGAACTGGAAAGCATTATGCTAAGTGAAGTAAGCCAATCCCAAAAAACCAAATGCCGAATGTTCTCTCTGATTAGTGGATGCTGATACGTAAGGGGGGTGGGAATGAGGAACATAGGAGAAATGGAGGAACTCTGGACGTAGGGAGGGGTACAGTAAAGATGGTTGATTGAGATCGTCATCACTACCCTTGGTGCATGTATGAAGACACAAATGGTGTGACTTTATCTGGTTTGCAACCAGAGAAATGGAAAAACTGAGCTCTATATATGTACTATGACTTGAAATGCAACTAAATAAACTAATTAAAAAAAATAAAAAGGTTTTAATTAATCAGTTAGGCATGAAATTCTTGAAGTAAAACATGCCTTCAAATCTTAAAAAAAAATAAAAAAAAAGAAGGCTGGGTATGTGACTCAGTGGTTTAGCGGCCCTAGGTTCAATCCCCAGTACCAAAAAGAAAAAAAAAAGAATATACATCAAAGGGCTGAGTGTTAACATCTTCCCTTCTGGGGATATACATGAATACACAGAAAACGGCTTGATTTTTTTTTTTCTTATGGTGCTGGGGATTGAACCCGGGGCCTTGTTCATGCTAGGCAAGCACTCTACCACTGCGTCACAACCACAGCCCTTGACTTTTTTCCTTTCATCACAAAAGGATTAAAAAAAAAAATTAAATAGTCCATGAACTGGATTAAACATCCATATTCATCCCTTAGGTAGTAAAAATTTACTATATTTTGTTTTAAATCATTATGTGATCAATTCCATAGACTGTGCATTCTGAATAATAATCCTGTAATTATTTCTATAACTATTACTTCCAACAGAAATATAAAATTAAATAAAAAATGGCTCTTTTTTTGCAAAAAGATAATTTTTAGGTAAATTCTGAAACCTATCAACAAATTAAAAACTATAACTGTTTGATGCAGAATTATTAAAATGGGTTTCAAATTTTTTGCAATTTTTAAAGAGAAATACCAAGAATCACAATAGATTTTATGTTTTAAAATTCACAGAATTTAATAGTGAAATAAACATACTCCTTCTTTTATATATGCATTATATATAAATTATATTCCTAGAAAACTGAGTGTACATTTAAAAGGGAGGAAAGGTATGCCTGGTTGTACTTCCCAAAGATGGTCATGCTAATTTATAACCCATCCCACATGCTTTTCTTAGGAGACAACAAATGACACTCTACCCAAAAGGTGGATCCAGGGCTGGGTTGTAGCTCAGTGGTAGAGCGCTTGCCTAGCATGCGTGAAACTGGGTTCGATTCTCAGCGCTGCATACAAATAAATAAAATAACACCTAAAAAAATTTTTTTAAAAAAAGAGATGGGTCCACTTCTCTCTCCATCGGACCTAAGTAGATATTCCTAACTGCTTCAATCAATAGAGTGCAGAGGAAGTGACAGTATGTGACTTCTTAAGTTAGGTCATAAAAACGAATGCAGATACCATTTATTTGTCCTTATCTGTCTGTCACTCTCTCCTCGTCCAGATTCATACCCTGTATGCAATAGAAGCTCTGAGCCAATGCATAGTTAATCTGGCCACCCTGGAAAGTCACCACAGACAGATCACATGGAGAGGATCCACAGTTTAAATGCCTAAGGAACCTTGGCTCCACCAGTCCCCTAGCTGTTTGGGTCTTCCAAGTGAGGCTCTAGACAGTAGATAACAAAAGATCAATATGAAAACCCATGACAAATTGCTGACAATGGCTGCAATGCACAATCTCACATTTTGTTCTTCATGCTTTTGAATTGTTTAAATGTCTATTACAACCATACTGTTAAATTTTACACTTTAAAAAAAACAAGAGGGGGCTGGAGTTGTGGCTTAGTGATGGAACACGTGCCCAGCATGTGTGAGGCAATGGGTTAGATTCTCAGCACCACCTATAAATAAATGAATAAAATAAAGGTCTATCAACATCTAAAAAATATTTTTTTATTTTTTATTTTTTTAGTTGTAGATGGACACAATATCTTTATTTTATTTATTTATTTTTTTTTAATTTATTTTTTTTAAAAGATTGCTGCTTGTTGACTGCCTAGTGGTCAGTCAACAAGCAACAATCTACTCTTTTTTTTAAAATGTTTATTTTTTTTTTTTTAGTTTTAGGTGACAGAATATCTTTATTTTATTTTTATGTGGTGCTGAGGATCGAACCCAGTGCCTCACACATGCAAGGCAAGCGCTCTACCACTGAGCCACAATCCCAGCCCCTATATATATATATTTTATATTATATATATTTATATATTAAGTATAAATATATATATTTAAATATACATATATTTATATTATATATATAAATAAGAGGGCTAGAGATGCAGCTCATTCATAGAGCACTTGCCTACCACAAATGAGTCCTTGGTTGCATCCCCAGTACCACAAACAAAACACCAATTTAACATACCATCTTCAGTGAATACTGAAGATATGTCAAGAAAGCCAATCAGATACCCCTGAGAAATTTTTCTTAAAAAATTGACACAACTTCTATAGAAAACATTTGTAAAATGTTTCAAATGACTCAGAAGCCTTCAACTCTGCCTTCAAAAAAATTTTAAAGGTATGTCCAAAAATACTCAATTGTATGTAGCAAAGACAAAAATATTACATGATGTTGAAAATATGGGGCTATGTTAATTCATAGAGGAAAATTCATGCAGTTTAAACATATTGTAGAAAACATACTGCTGACATGGTATGACATGACATTATCATTGTATCAAGTAGTCTGCAAGGAACTAAAGCATAACATTTTTGCCAAAAGTTAATAAATAAATAAGACATAACAGATGACAAACACTAGAAAGATAATTCCTAAAACATGCTAATGGAGCCGGGCGCGGTGGCGCATGCCTATAATCCCAGCACTTAGGGAGGCTGAGACAGGAGAATCGCGAGTTCAAAGCCAGCTTCAGCAATGGTGAGGCACTAAGCAACTCAGTGAGACCCTGTCTCTACATAAAACACAAAAATAGGGCTGGAAATGTGGCTCAGTGGTTGAGTGCCCCTGAGTTCAATCTCCAGTACTCAAAAAAAAAAAAAAAAAATGCTAATGGGACTGCACCTTGTGGTTTTCCAAATTTTCTGCACTATGTATTGATTCTAAGGAGCAGCTAGGTGAATAGGAACATTTAAAATGAAATATAAGCATGACAGATGATGTATATAACGCTCAAAATTGAAAATGAAAAACAAAAACATGAGGCACCTAAGCAAGTGTTTATAGAAATCAACTTTCAAATTATTTTACTAATAAGGTATACAGTTGCTACTTATATTCTTACTTTTTAAATCCTTACACTGAGTTATATCATGGTTATGAAAACATACCTTTACCCAAGTATACTCCTCATGCCACATGCCTGATGTTAGCATCTAATAGCTATATTATCTGTCCTACCACAGGAAAGGTGACCAAAAGAATCAATTTATAATATCAACCACCGCTAATAGTAAATGTCCACACAATGGTTCAGTTCCTGAACAAGGTCTAAAGTAGGTCTCCAATTTGTCATCACAAAAAAAGTAAAATGCACTAATCAAGTCAGTATCCACTATGCACTTAGAGGCGTATCCTGAACTAACTGTGGAGCTCTTCAGATGAGACTTGGTTAAGGAAAGAGCACAGGGAAAATATATACCCACCTCCCCACTTGACAGAAACAAATAAAAATTCCATTTGCAACTACTGTCCTGTTTACATATTTTTCATCTCTAAGTTCATTTTCCACAAAGTACAATAACATTAACATTTATGAGCTCATAATCAATGCACAGGCTTTCTTTAAAAGGAACCATTTAAACATATGACAACTGGTTAAAAAAAATTCTACAATTCATGGTTTTAAAGAATACTTCAGGAAAACTATTAATGCACACAAAAGCACATCCAAATCCTTTCTTGGTTCCCGCAGTTCAAATGCCAACAAAGCTACTGAACAGCTGTGAAACAGACTATCCCAGAGAATTGGAAAAAAGTAATGCAACCCACTATACTACCAATATGAGCACTATAGAATTTTTAATGAGAATGCAATTGACTTTAAAAGTTGATATTTAGGGCTCAGGTTATGGCGCAGTGATAGCATGCTCGCCTAGCACATGTGAGGTTCGATCCTCAGCACCACGTAAAAATAAAATAAAGATATTCTGTCCACCTACAACTAAAAAATAACATAGAAATACATAAAAGTTGATATTTAAAGAATACATAAAACAGGAAAAGGGTATGAAATAACGATCAAAATTTTACTGACTTCTTATGGTAGGTAGTAAAGTATCTTCCTCCAACTACATTCACCAAATTCATTTTCATAAAACCATTAACCCTGACAAGACTTATTCCTTGAAATTTTCATTTCAGGCGTGCTGCTGGCACATGCCTGAAATCCTGGCAACTCAGGAGACTGAGAAAGGAAGATCACAAGTTTGAGACCAGCCCAGCAACTTAGCAAGACCCTGTCTCAAAATAAAAATAAAAAGGGCTGGGGATGTGGCTCAGTGGTTAAATGCCCCTGGGTTAAATCTCCATAACAACAACAACAACAAAAAAAAACCCAGAAACTTTCATTTCAAGACACATTTCAACTTGCTACAGAATGCCATATTACCTAATATATTACCCTAGAGAGGCATTTAATGCTCTTTTCTTCTGAAGACATCTGCCACCAATAAAGGAACCACCTGATAATAGCTTTTGACTCATTCTATTAAAACTCAAATGACCATCTGCTCTGTTTTAATGGTATCTCTCTGAAGTTCAATAACTTACAGAATTTACATAGCTAAAGTCTTTGTTTCGTAAACTTTTATGAAAACAGTAAAGCATGGTACTCAAGATCAATAACCATAAATCTCTTGAGAAAACCAGAAAAAGAAAAGCTCAGATTCACAAAGCAATGATTAAAGGAAAATATTAAATTTCCCCCGTAGACCCCATCCCAATTTCTATTCTCACTTTATACATGTAAACAATAAACTATTCAACCTTTCAAAACATTTCCCTATAGAAAAGATGACAGAAAACTAGAGTTCTCAATACAAACAGTTCAGTATATTAAACACTTCAATATGGAACAAGCCTATCTAAATTAGCAATTATTCAATAGCAAAAGAAAAAAAGGATACAACTAATTGTTCATTAACAAGAAAATGGCTACATATATTAGGTATACAATAGAATATCTAAAATGAATGTTTGACGGTCACAAAATTCAACAAGGAAGAATCCTTTAATCATAATGCTGAATATTTTTAAATTACAGAAGAACACAGTATAACAAATACAGTACTACATACTGTTTACATAGAAAGACATGACATTTAAATATAAAACAACTCAGGAATGATAGAAAACTAACTTGATAACTTAGCAGAGGAAGAAAGGCAATGTAATTGGATAGCAATACACACACAATGTTCAAATATATTAGTAGTGCCTAGTTTCTGGAAGAGTAGTATTGGCTGACTTACCTACTTGGCTATTTTATTTATTTTTTTTTTTTTAAAGACTTTTTTTTTTAGTTGTAGATGAACACAATGTCTTTATTTTATTGCTTTGCATGTGGTGCTGAGGATCGAACCCAGGGCCTCACGCATGCGAGGCAAGCGCTCTACCCACTGAGCTACGATCCCAGCCCCTCTACTTGGCTATTTTAAATATTATACGATAAATCTAAAATTTTTTAAAATAAAAACAACTGAGCACAGTGGCACACACCTATAATCCCAGCTGAGGAGGCTACAGCTGTAGATCACAAGTTCAAGGCCAGCCTGGGCAATTTAGCAAAAGCCTGTCTCTAAAACAAAATGAAGGGCTGGGGTTGTGGCTCAGTGGTAGAGCACTTGCCTAGCATGTGTGAGGTAGAGTTCAATTCTCAGCACCACATATTAAAAAGTCCATGACAACTAAGAAAATATTTTTTAAAAAAATGAAAAAGAGTCCAGAATAAAGCTCAGACTGCCCAGGGTCCAATCCCTTGTACCACAAAAAAATGAAGTAAAATATCTTCAGTAGACTAATATGGTACCTAGCTAATCCACTAAATTCTTAACCAAACGAAAAGATTTTACCTAACATTAAAAAGAATTTGTACCAGTCACAGTAGCACATACCTGTAATCCCAGCAGCTTGGAAGGCTGAGGCAGGAGGATCACAAGTTCAGAGCCAGCCTCAACAACTTAAGGAGGCCCGAGACAATTTAGCAAAACCCTGTCTCAAAATTTAAAAAAAAAAAAAAGGGCTAGGCATGTCACTCAGTGGCTAAGCGCCCCTGGTACCAAAAATAAAAAATTTTAAAAATTTTAAAAAAAGAATTTGGGCTGGGACTGTACATCAGTGGTAAAGTGTTTGCCTAGCACGTGAGGCACTGGGTTCAATCCTCAGCACCACATAAAAATAAATAAAATAAAGGTACTGTGTCCATCTACAACTATTAAAAAAGAAAATTTACAATTCATTAACCATTAGTCAAATGTAATTAGTTACTGTGGCATAATTTTATGTCATTCAACCAACTAAGAAATTCTATTTCTGATTTATAGATTCATCGATTTTAACAACAGGGCTGGGGATTTAGCTCAGTGACAAAGCACTTGCCTAGCACATGCAAGGCTCTGGGTTCAATCAAGAGCACTGCAGGGGAAAAAAAAAAAACAACTTTAACTCCCAGATAACATGTCACAAAAAGTATTACAGATTAATGTGAGTTAACCAACTTGAGTATCCATCTTCATTCTCCTCAACTATCAAATTACTTAATTCGTTTTACTCTTAATGAGGGCAAGGCCTTTATGACCTACCAGCTGGTTGGTATATTCCACATTCCTGACTCTTGAAAAATACTAAATTAATGAAAACAGGCTTGTTGTTATTAACAATACCAGCCTCTATTTACTACTACCAAGTTTGGTGCTGTACATACATTTTTATTTAACCTTTCAGACACTCCTAAAATTTTATAGATGATGAAAATAAGGCTCTTCCCTAAAGTCACAGATTAGTAAATTACAGGCTCAAATTCAAACTCAGGTGGGTCTGATTACAAACTTTACCTATTGAGTGCTTCATTCTAGCAGGGGTAACCCTCCCCAAACTTAACCCGTCTAAAGAATGATAACGTATCTAGGGTATCATGTTAACAGAAGTTATTAAATCCTATTCTAATATTTAATATCAAAGAGATACATTTTAAATATCAATAAGATTCTTTTTAAAATTAATTTCAACAATATAAGGGAGAAAACACAATCTACTTCAAACCAATTTTTTTTTTCATAATGGGGGGTACTGGGCATTGAACCCAGAGGCACTTTACCCTGAGCTGCATCCCCAATCCTTTTTGTTTTTTTATGTTAAGGCAAGTTCTCACTAAATTGCTCAGGGCCTCACCAAGTTGCTGAGGCTGGTCTCGAACTTGCAATCCTCCTGCCTCAGCCTCCTGGGCTACTGAAATTCAGGCATGGGCCACCTGGCTTTCAACCAATTTTATTTATTTGTTTGTTTGTTTATTTTTTAGTTGTTGATGGACCTTTATTTTATTCATTTATTTATATGTGGTGCTGAGAACTGAACCCAGTGCCTCACATATGCTAGGCAAGCGCTCCACCACTGAGCCACAACTCCAGCCCCCAACCAATTTTTAATATGCATTAGGAACACTTCTTTGAAATTATCTCCCCAAAATCTATAACCCTACCATCATATCTTTTCTATTTTTGTAGTCTCAACTATTCTATTGTAAGTACACACAATAAAATTATAACCAGGCCACATATAGTCCAAATAAAAGAAACAAGTAGTCAAAATAGGCGTACAACTGGAAATTTTAGTAAGATATTTGTTATTTTTAGCATCTCCTACACAAGAGTAAGAAATTAATCAAGTAAAACATGAATTTTATCTCGTTTAAAATAACAGCTAGCCTGGTATGGTGGCACACACCTATAATCCCAGTGGCTCGGGAGGCTGAGGCAGGAGAATTCCAAGTTCAAAGCCAGCCTCAGCAAAAGTTGAGGCACTAAGCAACTCAGTGAGACCCTGTCTCCAAATAAAATACAAAATAGGGCTGAGGATATGGCTCAGTGGTCGAGTGCCCCCCAGTTCAATCCCTAGCACCAAAAAAAAAAAACCTGCTCATTGGCAAAAACCCTTATTTAATTTTAGAAAGAAAACACCTACATACCTTGTCCTACTCCTAATTTCATTTATGGGTTCAAATTAGAGGGAAGAAAAAAGAAAACTAACACTATCACATACACACAAAGAAAATCCCCACCCTACCACACCATTTGCTGTTGGTTTTTTGTTTTCTTCTGTTTTCTAGGGGCAGAGGCAAGCTGGGGATTGAACTCAGATGCACTTTACCACTGAGCTACATCCCCAGCTCTTTTGATTTTTAGATGGTCTCACTAAATTGATGAGGCTGGCCTCAAACTTTGGAAACTGCCTCAGCCTCCAGAGTCACTGGAATTACAGGCATGCACCACCATGCCCAGCCATTTCTTGTTTTAAAAGGAACAAAATTATCAATCAAGAAATTCACTAGGCATAGTGGCACATGCCTATAATTGCAGCAACTTGAGAGGCTAAGGCAGGAGGCTTCCAAATTCAACACCAGCCTCATGAACTTAGCAAGACACTGCCAAAATAAGAATTAAAAAAGAAAAAAAGAGAGTCTAAACAGGGCCTGATAGTACACTCCTATAATCCCAACTACTCAGGAGGCTGAGCCAGGAGGATCACTTGAGCCCATCATTAGTTTAAGACCAGCCTGGGCAATATAGCAAGACCCTGTCTCAACCCCCCCTCCCAAAAAATACACACACATACACACGCACATATTTAAATTCTAATTTTTAAGTTAGTAGCAAACTCACTTAGTGGTAAAATCTAAACTGATCAAACAAGGGGCTACATACAGTACATAGTCTTTTTCCCCTTAAAGTTATTCATATACTTCACTGCAGAAATATTAGTGTATTTGTTTACAGGGTATTGCTGTGGGCCTCTGTTTGCTATATGGTAAAGATACTATATGATGATTCTGAAATTAAAAAACTTATAAACGCAGCCTCAAGTATCCTGAATAAGGGGTCATAAACTTCTATTAAAAACTTCTACTTTTGCTGGCACAGTGGCACACACATGTAACCCCAGTAGCTTGGGAGGGTAAAGCAGGAGGATCACAAGTTCAAAGGCAGCCTCAGCAATTTAGCGAGACCCTAAGCAACTAAGTGAGATCCTGTCTCAAAATAAAAAACAAAAAGGGCTAGGGATAGATAGGTGTGGTGGCGCAAGCCAGTAATCCCAGCACTTAGGGAGGCTGAGACAGGAGAATCGAATTCAAAGCCAGCCTCAGCAACAGCGAGGTGCTAAGCAACTCAATGAGACCCTGTCTACATAAAAACACAAAATAGGACTGGGGATGTGGCTCAGTGGTTGAGTGCCCCTGAGTTCAATCTCCAATACCAAAAAAAAAGGGGGGGGGGGCTAGGGAAGTGGCTCAGATGTTAAGTGGCCTGGGGTTCAATCCCCAGTACCAAAAAAAAAAACTACTTTTACTTTTTCCCTAAGAATGCAAGAATAAAATTGAGTTTTACTTATTATAAATTAACCAACTGTCACTAGCACCCTCAATGGGTCACTATAAATAATCACACATCATATTTGAAACCCAAGGTACAGGGAGAGTGAGTAGGAATTGGAGAACATGAGGTATTAACAACAGCCCTCAAGTACCTCTAGCATATTCACATACGCTGCAGTTTTGGGGCACTTAGGCTGACTTGTGCAGTGTATCCTAATGATACTCAACAAGTCACTGATACCTTGAGATAAGAACTTAAGAGTCATAAAAAAAACTTTTTTTTTTAACAAAATAATAGTATTCCAAAATTTCACACTTTTCTGGGATGAAAAGTAGTTGTTAATGGTATGATCCTTAGAAGATATTTTTAAAAATTATACTCATTTAATCTATCCCAGGTACTGTCTGAAAAAATTGAAAAAATACTGTCCCAAAGAGGCTAATATGAAAATTTATGTTTAAAGATGTTTCCAAGCAGAGCACAGTGGTGCATGCCTATAATCCCAGTCACTCAAGAGTCTGAAAGACAGGAGGATCACAAGTTCAAGAACAGCCCTGGCATCTTCGAGACCCTCAGCAACTTAGCGAGACCCTGTCTCAAAACAGAAAGAGCTGAGGATAGAGTTCAGTGGCAAAGCACCCCTGGAGATTCAATCTCCAGTACCAAAAAAATAAACTTTTAATAAATAAATATGTTTCCTTCATTATATAGTTTACAATAATAGAAATGAGGTCTATTGCTAATAAATTCTCATACCTGGATCCTTAGATGAAAGTAATTTTTTGGGGCTGGGATTGTGGCTCAGCGGTAGAGCGCTTGCCTTGCATGCGTGAGGCCCTGGGTTCGATCCTCAGCACCACATACAAAGCAATAAAATAAAGACATTGTGTCCATCTACAACTAAAAAAAATATTTAAAAAAAAAAAAAGAAAGTAATTTTTATTTAATTTTAAATTCAGTGTATTTTTAATTCATTTATTCAAAATATACAAATGAAACACCTTCCAATTAATTTGTAAGAAATTACTAGCATCAAGCCAGCCGTGGTGGCACACGCCTGTAATCCCAGCGCTTTGGGAGGCTGAGACAGGAGAATCACAAGTTCAAAGCCAGCCTCAGCAACAGCAAGGTGCTAAGCAACTCAGTGAGACCCTGTCTCTACATAAAACACAAAATAGGGCTGGGAATGTTGCTCAGTGGTCGAGTGCCCTTAGTTCAATCGCTGGTACCAAAAAAAGAAAAAGAAAGAAATTACTAGCGTCACAAAAGATGAGACACTAACAGCTAAATTTCAGAGTAAGTTTTTACTTAACTAGTAAATGGAATGAGAAAAGTAGTCAGCCCTCTGTATCTATAGGTTCCACATCCCACAATAATCCACATTGTCCCTGACCACACACCCACACACACACACAGACAAACATTAAAGGTAAAACTTTCCTCATAAAACAAAAGAAACTTTATAAACAAGGTGAGATTTCAGTAATCTGAATTCTATCTACCATCTGACAGTTTAGTAAACATGATATAATTATGTCATATCTGCCAAGGACAGAGCTTGGCTTCAAGAGTGTAAAATGACTGAGATTTTGAGCTAATAGTTATGAAACAAAAAAAGTTAAAAGATTTAAGGACCCCAGTACTACTTTGGTAGTAAAGGCTACCCAACTCAAGCTGGAGGACCTACTGCCTCATATGTAGGTCAATAAACTGCTTTAACAGCAAACACTTTTCTCACAGGACTGATACTTTTTCTTATAAGATGCTAAACATAATTATAAATAATAAACTCCCTGTTATGTATTGCATACACACATACACAGAAAAATCATTTATGTCTAGTGTTATATTAAGTTAATCAGGTAATCACACTATGCACTAGAGTTAGACTTCTCATCTCCAACACTAAATGGATCAGAGAGCTAGTTTTGACAGAAAAGTATTTTGAACCTAGAAATAAATACACAAATTATCATTCAGGTTTGAGAGCAGGAGAGAAAATGTGGTAAAATAAAGTAATTTTCAGGCCTCCAAGGACTCAAACTAGTTTCTTTTTAAAAAAAAGGAAAAGGAATTTTTAAAAAAGAGAGAAGACACAGGGGAAGACATGAGATATGATGAGATATGAGAAACAGTAATAAGAAAGTACTGTTTTGTTTTTGTATTTGTTGTTTCTGTTAGAGACAAGGTCTTACTACATTGCCCAGAATGGTCTCAAACTCCTGAGCTCAAATGATTCCCTGAGTAGCAGGGATTGCAGGTGCAAACCATCACACCCAACTCAATGCTCAAATTTTAAGTCCAGTTAATTAATACTATAACTGTGAAGTTTAATAGCTCTTTGGGGGATGATGGGTACTGAACCTAGGGCCTTGCACATGCTAAACACAAGCATACCACAGTTACAACACTAGACCTTGAAATTTAATGCAGTTTTAAGAGCAAATTCTAAAATATAATAAAAGCTCATATATTTATGAGGAAGAGAGAGAAAAAAATGCAAACTATTTGGGACTAATTTCCTGATAGTTTCCATAAAGCCAAAGCAATGGAATAGATAAGAAGTATGAGGCAGAGGAAATTAAAGAGACTACTTCATTTTCCACATGTATGAACACAAATTTTTCAATCAGTTTGTTAAATATTAAATAATAACCACTATGAGAACAGAAAAAAGTGATATGATTTCCAACTCACTGGGGAAAATACACATTAAAATAAAAAAGGTAACAGTAAATAAAAAAACATACCAGTTATCATAATAAAAACAAGTTAAATTCTTCAATTAAAAAACAACAAGCTGGGCGCGGTGGCGCACACCTGTAATTCCAACATTTAGGGAGGCTGAGACTGGAGAATCCCAAGTTCAATGCCAGCCTCACCAACAGCGAGGTGCTAGGCAACCCAGTGAGACCCTGTCTCTAAAAAAACACAAAATAGGGCTGGGGATGTGGCTCAGTGGTCAAGTACCCCTGAGTTTACCCTTCGGTACCAAAAAATAAAAATAAAAATAAAAAACAACAAATCTCAAAATCAGTGTACACAATATTTAATCATGTCATTTACAAGAGAAATTCCTACAATAAATTAACATAGAAGTTAAACACAAGACAGGCACGGAAGGCATGCATCTGTGATCCTCACATGCCTGTAATTCCAGTGAATTGGAAGGCTGAGGCAAGAGGATCACAAGTTCGAGGCCAGCTTCAGCAATTTAGTGAGACGTGGTCTCAGAATAAAAAATAAAAAGGGCTTACGATGTAGCTGGGTAAAGAGCCCCAGGTTCAATCTCCAGTACTGCAAAAAGAAAAAAAAAAAGTGTACAAAAAAGATATATTCACACAAGGATGCTTACTGCAGCATTGTTTAAAATGTCAGAAAGGGGCTGGGGATGCAGTTCAGTGCTAGAGTTCTTGCCTAGGAGGTTGTATGTGTGAGGTTCTTGATTCAATCCCCAGTACCACAAAAAATAAAATAAAATGACAGGAAAAAAAAACATAAAAGAGAATGATAAATAAAATATTTCAACTATTATATACTATGTACCTACTAAAAAGAGTAAAACAGATTATGTTCTGTCACAAAGATGCACAAGACAAAAATAATGCAAAAAAAAAAGAATGCGAAGAACACCACATTAAGCATATCTTTGGCAAAGGAGAGATAAGTACACATATGTATTTCTTTATAAGCAGATAAGTTTAAGGCATAAAAATAATTGTCTCTATTTTACTATATAAGGAGTACCTATTAAATTTGGGGGGGGGGGGTTTACCAGTGATTGAACTCAGGGGTACTTGACAACTGAGCCATATCCCGAGCTCTATTTTGTATTTTATTTAGAGACAGGGTCTCACTGAGTTGCTTAGTGCCTCACTTTTGCTGAGGCTGGCTTTGAACTCAGGATCTTCCTGCCTCAGCATCCCAAGCTGCTGGAATTACAGGCGTGCACCACCACACTCAGCCCTATTAAATTATGAGGCAAACAGAAAACATATATCAAGTAGAAATAAGCACAAAACAAAACTATAGAGTCAGCCTTGTGTATTCACCCAACCATAGACTGAAAATGTTATAAAACAAAGCCATGTCTGTACTGAACATGTACAGACTTTTTCCTTGTCATTATTCCCTAAACAATAAAGTATAACAACTATTTACTTTGTAATTAAATACTGTAAGTAATCTAGAGATTACTTAAAGTATACAGGAGAATATGCATAGGTTATATGCAAATATTGCTTCATTTTGTATGAGGGACTTGAGTATCCTTGGATTTTGGTATCTTCAGGGGTTCCTGGAATCAATCCCCTGAAGATATCAAGGCATAACTATACAATAAAATCTCAGCTGTACCAAAAAATGAAAGAAAGAAAAAGAAAATCACAAGCACTGAACATTTCATTTCTAAACTGGTTATTTAAACTTTATAATCAATTTTCCCACAGGAAAAGTATTACAGTGATCATTTCTCAACTACTGAATTTTATGTGGAAGAATGACAAAGGAGAAAAGCAATTAATAGATGTTCATCCCTACTACTGCCTGCCATTCACTAACTTTGTGACTAGACAAATTTGTTTTTAATTTTTTTTTTAGTTGTAGATGGACACAATGTCTTTATTTTACTTCTTTTTATGTGGTACTGAGGATTGAACCCAGGGCCTCATGCATGCGAGGCAAGTGCTCTACCACTGAGCTACAATCCCAGCCCTGAGACAAATTTTTTAATCTGAGTGAACTCGAGTTACCTCTTGTCTGTTTTAGGATATTACCTCTCTAACCTCAGATCAAATGAATCAAAAAGCTCTTTGAAAAGCACATTTTGTACAGAAAATATTTATAGCCATAATTTTTCTAAAAGATGAAGATATAACACATATACCTTTCTCTCAAACTAGTAATTTAGTGCAAAAGACAATTACAACACAGCATACCTTACTGTAACAGACAGAAGTACCAGTGCACTGAGATCACATGGCTAACAATCAAAAAGGGTTGAGAAGAGATCCTGATGGGTAGCTGAGAGAGAGAACACATTAAAAAGGAAATATCTAATCTAATCTGAGGGATAAGGCCATAAGTACAGTACTAGAAACATATATTAAGATAGCATTACACTTGCAAAATAATACATATATCAGAAAGCTGTTACATGTTCCTTTTGTGAGGGGCGCAGGGATACTAGAGATTGAACCCAGGACCTCATGCACACTAGGCAAGTGCTCTACTACTGAGCTACATCCCCAGTCCCTTTTACTTTTTATTTTGAGACAGGGTCTCACCAAGTTGCTGAGGCTGGCCTGGAATTTGTAATCCTCCTGCCTTAGCCTCCTCAGTAAAGTGGGATTATTTCTTTATGTACACTCTTCTCCCAAACTACCAGTCTACTTTTAGAAACATATATTACTCTAACAATAAATCAAAGTTTGAAATCTGCTGAGGGGAGAAGTGAAAACAGAAAGCTTATCTGTGCATCTCAAGTAGAAAAATAGTCACTTTATACCCTGCTATTCAAAGTGTGCCCATTAGTAATATAATTAGTAATATAATTCATTACCTAAGAGCTTATTAAAAATACTATTACAGAATCACAGAACTACTGAATCAGAAGCTGCATTTTAAAAGGTCCCCAGGATATCTGTGTTTACTAAAGTTTGAGAAGTACTAACATACAGGTCTACTATTTGATTTAATGAGGTGCTCAATCAAGCTGTAATCTAGTAGTAGTTTAGCATGCTTGAGGCCCTGGATTCAATCCCCACAATCAATCAATCAATCAATCATTTAAAACATAGTATTAGCAGACATAAATAAAAAAGAAAAATCATTTTATAGATGTCTTTGAAATAAGCAGGATCCTTAGAAAAATGAAGTTTTCCTTGCAGATGCCATCAGCAAGAAATATCTCACAATATTTCAACCTTCACAGGTCTGGCATCCTATTCCCCATTGTTCTCCCAAACCCTGTTTTATCCTAATGCTGTATTCTCTGACAATATCCTTTTCTACCATAGTTCTAGAAACAAATCAGAAAAGGAAAAAGTGAGGATTATTAATCCATTTCCTTCCCCACCTTCACCCGTCAACAGTCACCACTTTTAAACCTTTAACTGAATACAAACATCTGAATAGTTTTTCCATATGCGACTTGAGAAACAGTCAAGGGATGGAAATAAGATAAAGAGTTGCCCCTAAAACAGCTTGGACCAACTATGACTGGAAGCTAATTTTGAATAAACTTATTTTAAGGTCTATGGATGTAGCTCCTTGGTAGACTGCTTGCCTAGAATAAATTTGATTTTCTTTACCTCTAAGTTTTTGTTATTCATACCAAGAATAACAGAAAGATCCTTTACAGGAAATCCAAATATTCTCCATTCTCTTTGGTAACAATACAACCCTGTAGTCAAGAGATCACGAAACCAGCACAAGTAAAAACACATTTTTCCCCAAATCCTATATATTAGTATATAAATGATACAATGTCAACTATATATACTTGATTATAGACTTCACAAAATTAACACCGATTAACTAAATAATAACCCATGTATTTCCACAATCTTCTTGCTGACAATTTAGCCAAAAATATCTGAATACATGATGCAAGTTTTATCATTGAAACACATACCAAATGTTCCTCTTTGTAAGGTTGAACTATCCCAGAACATAAATACAAACATGTATCTCCTGAAAGAAAAAACATATATACCAAAATATCTCAGACCCACATACAATCCCCCAGATAAAAATCTCCAACATGTGATGTGGTAAGGGAATAAGAGAAATATGCTAAATGACCCAATCACTCCAGAATTTTTAACTCTCAGAAAAGTTCCAACAAATTTAATGTTGAAGGTTATCCATTTCTTAATTCCCAAACATACTGCGATAAAATTTCTGTTCATTCAATGTGGGTGTAAGTAAAGCACAAAGAATGAATAATCAGCTGGGTGCAGAGGCATGACTATAATTGCAGGTACTCAGGAGGCTAAGGAAGGAGGATCACTTGAGTCTAACAGGTTCAGATCAACCTCAGCAACTTAGTGAGATACTGTCTCAAAAAAAAATAAAATAAAAAGGGCCAATGATGTAGCTCAGTTATAGAGTGCCCCTGATTTCAATTCCCAGTATCAAAAAAAATAAAATAAAAATGAATACAAAGGCAACCACAGTTCTTCTGGTGAACACTATAACACCAAGTCCTTTGTTTTGTTTTGTAATTAACTATAACATATGTCAAACACATAAAAAATATAAAAATCTAACAAACACCAATGAACCCACCATCCAGTTTAAGACAAAGCATGACCAAAATAGTTAAAGCTCCTACTTTAGTTCCACCAATTGTACTCCACTCCCTTCACAATAAAGAAATGCATTCCCCTGAATACGGTGTTTATGTTTTTAGCATACATTTACCACACACTTACATATCCCTAAACCAATTTTGTCCCGCCTTTGACAATGTCTGGAGATATTATGAGTTATCATGAAAGAGTGGGTGCTACTGCATCTAATAGGTAGAGACCAGGACACACCTACAATAAAGAATTATCCTGTCTAGTTCAAAAATATCAGCCAGGTGCAATGGCACACACCTGTAATCCCAGCAAAGTGGGAGGCTGAGGCAAAAGGATCACAAGTCTGAGACCAGCCTCAGCAACTCAGCCAAACCCTCAGCAATTTAGGGAGACCCTGTCTCAAAAAAATAAATAAAATGGAATTTTAAAAAAGTACCCCTGGATTAAATTTCTAGTACCCCCCACCAAAGTATGATAATACATAAGATCATTTATCTCCTTCACATTGACATTACACTGAAAAGTATAAAAGCCAACTGTAGATAAACCTGCTGGTGACAGGCAAGTTAACACTCTTATTAATGAGCCAAATGAATAACATATACCTCCTGGTCAATTCACTAAGAATAAAACACCACTCCTATGGTACTCTTGTCCAAAATACATAATCTGAATTTAATCATGAGGAAACATAAGACAAGCCTAATTTGGGGGACAGTCTACACAGTTATTGGCCAATGTCTAGATCATAAGAGACAAAAGAAAGAGAAACCAGTCCAGACTAAAAAAGACTACTAAATAAAATGTATAATCCTGGACCACAAAAAGAGCACTAGTGGAACAACTGATAAATGCAAAAAGGTCAGTACTATCGTATTACTGCTAATTTCCTGTTTTCAATAATTATAGTTAGTAAGACCCTAATATTATGAAGTTTTAACTTCGACTATTATGTAAATTAATATCAAGTATTAAATATAATAAGTAGAATAAATCTTGCAGAATGTAATAAAATGACATTAATTATTAAATATTTTGAAGGAGAAAAAACAAACTCTGAAAGTAGTATTATAGTCCTGGGGGAAAACCAGAGTCAAGAACTTATGATTTGTTCAATCCTTTAATAATAAAAAACCTGATAAAATTAAACTACAAAAACTAAAATACATTTCACATGAAGGTTGGCCATCCTGCATCTAGGAGCACTTTTTAAATGTTTGCTAAAGCCTAGGACATACCTGAGTAGTAGAACATATTCAAGGTCCTAGGTTCAATCCCCAACACCAAAAAAATGAGGTGCTTGCTAAAGTAATCAGACAAGATGAACCACTACATATTAACAATATGTTAAATTACCTTATAAATTAAACTAAGGTTCTAAAACAGTTACCTCTGAAAAACACCTACTTTTATATTAGGATAATGAATCATTAATATGACAGCTACACTTTCTATCCCTAGTACCTACCCCCCCCACACACACCCCTACTTTTATATTAGGATAACGAAATCATTAATATAACAGCTACACTTTCTAAAAAAAACCATATAGGTAACATTAACATCCCTCCAAAAATCACTACGGATATTCGTCAAATTACATTATATCATGTGCACATACGAATATGTAACAACAAATTCCACCATTAAGTACGACTATATTGCACCAATAAAAAAAGTGAGAAAAAAAAATCACTATAAGCCAGGCATGGGCCCATGCCTACAAATCCCAGTAACCGAAAGGCTGAGGCATAAAGATTGTAAGTTTGAGGCCAGACTGCTTTAGCAATTTAGTGAGATCCTGTCTCAAAATAAAAAATTAATAAATAAGGGTTGGGGATGGGGCTCAGTGGTAGTATCCCCAGTAGCCCCCCTAGCCCCCACACACAAAACCACTATAGAAGATAATAAAAATTAGTTCTGGTATTCTATTGCACTGGGAGTATGACTATCAACAATGATAATGCTACGTATTTTTATAAAGCTAGAAAAAAAGAATTTTGAATATTTTTACCACAGATGATAAAAATGGTAACTGTAGTTCAAGGTATGTTTTGGGCTATTTGTTTTGTTTTTGTTTTTGTTTTGGGGGGGTCATACTGGGGGTTGAACCCAGGGACACTTTACTACTGAGCTACATTCCCATCCCTTTTCATTTCTTATTCTGAGACAAGGTCTAGTTAAGTTGCTGAAACCTGCTTCAAACTTGCGATCCTGCTTCAGCTGGGATCACAGGCACTGCACCCACTTCAGGGTCTGTGAACCTTTACCTTTACCCTAGAAAGGTAGTCAAATTTCCCCAAAAACCTACAATTACTGATCCCAAGAATTCCTCATAATTATTGACTTGTGGTCAGACTTCAGCTTGAGCTAGCATGCAAAATTTAAGTGTGCAGAAACAGGCATATGTTGCTGGGAATGTAAACTGTAAAATGTCCTCACAATGCAGTTAGTCAACATTTATCAAAATGTTTAAATATGTGCATGCTTTGATGCAACAATTCCACTAAAGTACTCAGCACATATGCAAAGATACATATACAAGGATTTTATTCACTGCATCATTGTAAATAAGAAGACCGAATATAAATGCATATAAATGAAGTACTGGTTAAACAAATTTCTTTATGCAGTCACTGGAATACTATGCAGCCACGAAATAAGGCAGACCTATACATACATGCTACCATGGCACAATTATCAATATAGCATTAAATGCAAAAGCAAAAGCTCAAGAATAAATATAGCTTAATACCATTTGTACTTAGAAGGCAGAATAGACTTGTATTTTCAGTACATTCACGTCTATGCTTACAATGCATGGCATATTCTATAAGAATACACAAGAAACAGAGAACAATGGCTGCCCCTTTTTGTACTGTTGAATCGTTTTACTTTCTTTGGGTCATGCACATAGATCCTTTGTGGTATATAAAAAGCTGGCTAACAAACACAATTTTATAAATTACCTGTGCAAAAAATGAATTGGCTTGTTGTTCATTTCTTTTTTATTGATGCGAGCAAAAACTATCAGCCCATTTCAAGATTTGTCTGGTGGGGATGGGAATATAGCTCAGTGGTAAAATGCTTGCCTAACATATGTGAAGCCCTGGGTTCAATCCCCAATACCATAAAAAATAATAAATAGGGCTGGGGTTGTGGCTCAGTGGCAGAGCGCTTGCCTGGCATGTGTGAGGCACTGGGTTCGATCCTCAGCACCACATAAAAACAAGCAAAACAAAAATAAAGACACTGTGTCCATGCATAACTAAAAAATTTAAAAAATAACAGGGGCTGGGATTGTACCTCAGTGGTAGAGCACTTGCCTCGCATGTGTGAGGCCCTGGGTTCAATCCTCAGCACCACATAAAAAGAAATAAAATAAAGACATTGTGTCCATCTACAACTAAAAAAAATTTTTTAAATAGTAATAATAATAATTAATTAATTAATAATTTTGTGAGGCTTTGTAAAATTCAATCACAGTATCTTATGGGCAGCTCATTTAGAAATTCTGAAAGGATCCAATTTAAAATTTTCTACTGAATACAATTACCAAGGATAAATCTGTGAAAATGAATTAGATTAAAATAAAGCAGGTAGGAGCTGGGATTGTAGCTCAGTGGTAGAGCGCTTGCCTCACATGTGTGAGGCCCTGGGTTCGATCCTCAGCACCACATACAAAGCAATAAAATAAAGACATTATGTCCATCTACAACTAAAAAAAAAATTAAAAAAAAATAAAAATAAAATAAAATAAAGCAGGTATTTATTTTATTAAAGCGAGCCTTCAGTTCATCATATTAAAAAATTAGAGTCAATAACAAGAACCCCATATTGTAGTGAATCAAGGAGAACAACTCCCTAAGTGAATGTGTCAGAACCTGACATTACCTTACTGAGAGGATGCTAACAAACTAAGAAATCAGGTGTTTCTGAAAGCCGACTTCCACCTAGAAAAAGTATTTAACCGAAGAAGTGGCTCAAGAGCTCACACTATTTTTCCCTCTATTGATACAAACATATAAAATTAAACCATTTTGATTAAAAAATCATTTCAGAGAGTTCCAAATAGCTAGCATTAGACGACTGAACTCCAAGTCATTGTGTCACAGCAGTCAACCAAAAAAAGCTATCATCCCAAATAGGAAGCACAAACGGCCCCTTGGCAACTAAGCACCATATGGCAAGGCAAGCCTCCCTTCAGACAGTTATCACTTGATGGCTGATTAATTTCAATGGCTTATTAGACAGGCCTCTCCAGACCCCGTCCCTGCAGGAGGAGGAGGGGAACTGTGTCTGTTGTCTTCTCGGTGCTTTGTGTCTTGCAGGCTTGAATGCACCCCGGTGATGGAACTGCCATTACTTCCCTTGGGAGCAGGGGGTCGTTTCTGCAAGTTTTGGTTTACCCGGCATAGAACCTAAAATTCCATGTGGCCCTTCCCTCTCCTGCCGGGCGCTGCAAGCGAGGCGGCCAGATGCCCATCGCAGACTAGCCCCTTCCCCAAAGCGCACAAGCCCGGCCAGGTGGCAGAGACTTACCGGTGGGCGCGCTGTCCAGGATGCGCAGGTCGTAGGCCCCAGAGCAGCGGTAATTGGCAGCGGTGCCGTTGTCCCACACCACAACCACCTCCTCGGGGCTCTCGAAGCTCCGGACGGTGCCCACATGGCCCTCTCCGCCGTCCTGCTTCCCCCACTTCCAATCTGGGCCGCGCACTACCCGGGCCCCGACCCCTTCCACCATCACCCGGTTATTGCGGGAGTTACTCATCGGGGCCCGGGCGGTGGGCTCCGCCGCCGCCGCTGCCGCCGCCGGAGGGCCCGTGAGAGAGTTGGGCCCGGGCCGGACTCTCGGCGCCGGCGGGGGCGGCAGCGAGCCCCGGGGGACGTGGGAATAACTCACGGGGGCGGCGGCGCGGTCCCCGCGGAGTCCACAGCGGCTACCCAGCCGTCGCCGCCGCGCCCCGCGCTCGGACTGGAGTCCGGCCCGCTGTGGGTCGGAGGCGGTGGCGGCGGCGGCTAGCAGGCAGAGGGGAGGGGGCCGTGGGCGGGGACTCTCCCGCTTCCTCCGGGCTCCCCGGCCGGGCTACAGCGACGGCCGCCAGGAAACCTCGCTCTCCCCCGGCCGGGAGCGCGGGGAGCGCAGAGGGCCGGGGGAGACTCGCCCGGAGGGGACGGCGAGGGCGGCGGAGGGCAAGCCGAAATGTTGGCCTTTACTCTCCCCCGACCCCTCGCTCCGGGGTGGGCGCCCGAGCGCCGGCGCCGCCTCCTCCCCCGTAGGCAGCGGTGGTACCTCCCGGCGTCCGGCGAGCACCCGGGCCCAGGGGCCCCCTTCTCTCTGCCCCCGCGCACGCCGCCGCGCTCCGCCCCGCCACAGAGTCCCCGCCGGGCGAGAGCGGCTCCACATCCGGGTATTGCCGCACTCAAGGCCGGAGCAGCGCCTTCTGTGAGTAACTGGGAAGGAGATCCTCAGCAATAAAAGGGTTGGAAGGGTTTAGGACAGTCGCGAGATTGGAGAAAGAAAGACGACGAAAACCGATCTCTAAGCGTCTCTTCTCGAGCCAATGAGAATGCGCATGCGCGAGGTCGGGTGAAAGGAGGTGGAAAGCCCAGCCCAACCCAGTAGTGGCGAAGGGGCGTGTTGCCGGAGTTGTCTCCGGATGCTACGGCGCGCACCATTGGCTATGCGAGAAGGGCGGGGCCTACCTGAAGGTGGGGGCTGCAGGAAGTGAGGATGGGGGGGTACCATCCTGGCGCTGGCCCTGCATCAATGGTGAGGTCAGTCTGTAAATTCGAGTGTTCTTAGATGCGCTAAGGGAATTTGGGATTCTATATTGTTTTAGTTTTCTTTTTTAACGAGGGCAGGAATAAGATTATAGCATAGGTTAAGGGCGACCGTATTTTTGTATGTGTAAATTGAAAGCATTTCAAACCAGAGTGGGTGATTAGTTACGTCTTTTTAAGGTGAACTTCAATATTTTAATATTATAAGCCAAGGTAAAAGCTTTTTGGAAAATGTGTCTTATCTTTATGCAGAGTCAGGGTAGTAAGTAGACTCCAAACTTTGCCTATTAGCAACTGTTCCCCTGCTAGGCGCAGTGGCCCTCGCCTGTAATCCCAGCAACTCAGAAGGCTGAGGCAGGAGAATCGCAAGTTCGGGGCTAGCCTGAGCAATTTAGCGAGACCCTCAACAACTTAGCAAGACCCTGTGTCAAAATAAAAAAAGAAAGGGTCAGGCTTGGTGGCCCACACCTGTAATCCCAGCGGCTCAGGAGGCTGAGGCAGGAAGATCGCGAGTTCAAAGCCAGCCTCAGCAACTTAGCGAGGACCTAAGCAATTCAGCGATTCCCTGTCTTTAAATAAAATACAAAAAGGCTGGGAATGTGGCTCAATGGCTAGGTGCTCCTGGGTTCAATCCCCAGTACCAAAAAAAAAAAGAAGAAGGAGGAGGAGGAGGAACTGGGGTTGAATCTCAGAAGTAAAGCGCCCCTATGCTCAATCTCCAGTACCAAAAAATAATAAAATAACTGACCCCTAGCCATGAAATAATCCATCCCCTATGGCAGAATACAACCTTGAAAGGAAGATAAGACGACAGTGGGAATGGTTTTTGGTTGCTGTTACTTAAATGACATTATGATGTGTATGGTTTAAGACCACTGTTTACACAGCCCAACATGGAAGGGAGGAGGGAAGCTGCAGCAGAGTGAACAGCTGAATGGAAAAATGCAATAGAGAGTGTAAAATGGACTCAGTGGATTATTATGTAGTGAAATAAATAAAATGGTCTTAATTTTTTCATGTTAATACAATTACCAGGAAAATACTAATCATGGGGTCCCAAATGCCAAATCAAACTGATTATATAGATTAAACAATTAAAATGTTTGCTTGGAATAGAGGAGCCAAATTTCTAACTTGTGTTTCAAAATAGTTTCACCCTGGAAATTTTAAATGTGTGTTTATTGCCGGAGCTATTCAACTGTGTTTAGTCCATGGTACTGTTAAGTATTTCTGCTCTACCAGCTCTTCCTGCTGTCTTTGGTATCTTCTTTGGTTTCTTTTTCCTTGTCAGCCTTCTAAATTGATCATTTAAATTACTAAATTGATTTTTCAAAAAAAAGATTTTAGAAGAAAATATGGCCACTGTTAGCAGTTATACTTGTGGTTGACTTTGTAATGTAAGTTCATTGGAGGAAAAGCCAGCTGAGATGTCAGATAACAGTGTAACCTTACACTGTACATCAAATATTTCAATAGTGGCTTTCTCCATATTGAATTGTGTTTGGCTTACCCAGGAGTTTTATATTGACAATGACATAATCTAATACTAAAATAGGGCCTTGAGGGGAGCACTGGGGGGATTGAACCCAGGGCCTTGTACATGCTAAGCACAGCTCTACCACTGACCTACACTCCAGACCCTAAGGTTTTTGTTTTTAATACCAGAATTTTATTTTCCCTTAAATGAAGATCTATAATTCCCTAAACTAGAAAGGAATCTTTTTTTTTTTCAGGGCTGAAGAGTATTTTATTGTGTGCACACACCACATTTTCTTTTCCATTCATCTGCTGACAGACACTTTGATTCCTTAACTTGGCTACTGTGAATAGTGCTGCAATGAACACAAGACAGACAGTATCTCTTCACAAACTGATTTCAAATAATTTCCATAAATATCCAGAATTGGGATTACTGGATACATTTTTTTTTTTTTTGGAAAGGAATCTTAAGAGGGGATTTAGGCTACTGGTTTTCTTTTTTGCTTGCTTGCTTACTTGCTTTCATCCTCCCCTTCTCCTTCCCCAGCCAAAGCCTTTGATCCTTCCCCATATATTTGAACTATACCAGGAGCTCCAGTACTCTAAATAAAGCAATATAGTAAGGGTGGAGCCCACCTGCAGTCTTCCCTTCTGCCTGCCTTTGCAGGGTTCTGAAGGAACTCCTGAAAACCTCTGGAGTGGAAAACGCTGAGTCTACCATGGTAGTGTGAAGGAGGCTGCCAGTTCCATTTTAAAGCATCTCTGAGCCTGCCGGGTAGACACATGAACAAAGTTCATCCTTCTAAGCTAGAAAAAAGTATGGACAAGAAGTTATCATTGAAATTAAATGGTGGCAGATATATATAAGGAATATTGCAGGAATTTGACACTTTTATGAATCTTGTGATAGATGAATGTGTAGAGATGGCAGCTAGTATGCAACAGAACAATATTGGAAGGGTGGTAATATGAGGAAATAGTATCATCATGTTAGAAGTGTTGGAAGGAGTATACATAATGGCTGTTCAGCAGAGAAATCCATATCCCCTCTCCAAAGGTCCTGTTTAACTGTGACATAAAAATCGGGTCATATACATTTTCTTACTAAACTTTTTGTTAAATGTTGTTTTTTTTTTTTTTTTTTTTGGTACTGGGGATTGAACTCAGGGGCACTCGACCACTGAGCCACGTCCCCAGCCCTATTTTGTGTTTTTATGTAGAGACAGGGTCTCACTGAGTTGCTTAGTGCCTCGCCGTTGCTGAGGCTGGCTTTGAACTCGCGATTCTCCTGTCTCAGCCTCCCTAAGTGCTGGGATTACAGGCGTGAGCCACCGCACCCGGCATTGTTAAACGTTTTAATAGGAAAAAAAAAAACCCTCTGCAGTACCATTGAACCAAGTATTAAAACCTCAAAGTAGCCCAGTCCCTACATTTGAGATGAAGACAATGAGGCTGGCACTGATTAAGTAACTTGTCCAAGATTACAGGAAAAGTTAATAGCTAAAATTATAACATATCTAATGCTAGACATATTTCTCACTGTATGTTAGATTAACAAGTCTCTTATCCATCCATCCCCTCATTTAATTTCTTGTGCATTTCTAATCCTTTTGTGTTGTTGAGACTATTTCAAGGCCTTTAAATGGACCAGTTTGCCAAAGGTCTCTAATTTTTTTTGGGTGGGGAGGAGTAGTAGGGATTGAACTAAGCCACATCCCCAGCCTTATTTTGTATTTTATTTAGAGACAGGATCTCACTGAGTTGCTTAGCACCTCACTTTTGCTGAGGCTGGCTTTGAATTCGGGATCCTCCTGCCTCAGTCTCCTGAGCAGCTGGGATTACAGGTATGTGCCACCGCACCTGGCCTTCTCCAAATGTTTTCATCATACATCTTTTCAGAGACTTGGAGCCCAAAGTGACCTACCACTTTCAAAGTCAGAGCTGCATGAGTACAAGGCACACCCTGATGCTTCTGCTGCTGGAACTGCCCTGCCTATATAGGAAGCAGAAGCTGCCAAAGCTCTAGCAGAAGCAGGGGGTAAAAAATGAGTGCTTCTATCTTCATTCAGTCTCCCACATATAAAAGTCTACTCTTTCAGGTCTTGGCACCATTTTCAACTTCTAACATACTTAAACATGTATAAGATGGAAATAACATTACCCAAGTGCTTAGCAAAATGCAGATATTCCTTTTAAAGATACTTTCACCATCCTTCCCTCAAAAAAGAAGGCACAAAGTCATATACACTACCACATCCACATCTGGAATATATTAATTCCACTTCCATTTCAGCCACAATCCTACCTGGATATTATGTAACCTATATTATAGGAATTTTTTTTTTTTTAGTTGTTGATAGATCTTTATTTTTTTCATTTATTTATATGTGGTGCTGAGAATCGAACCCAGTGCCTCACGCATACTAGGCAAGCGCTCTACCACTGAGCCACAACCCCAGCCCCTCTAACCTATATTATAAAATTAACACCATCGAGCTAGGGTCATAGCTCAGTGGTAGAGTGCTTGCCTAGCTTGTGTGAGGCACTAGGTTTGATTCTCAGCACCACATATAAATAAGTAAATTAAATAAAGGTCCACTGACAACTAAAAAAACATTTTAAAAAATTAACACCAACAAAAACAGCAGACCTTTGGCAAGACTGACCAAGAAAAGAGAGACGTGTCAAAAAACCAACCATACTCCTTATATAAAATAGGAGGAAAGATGAGAAAAGTAATTGGTTTTATATATAAAACCAGTGTTTCAAGTTAAATCATGTCCCTCCAAAAAGATGTGTTGAAGTCCTAACCCCCAGTACCTGTGAATGTGACTTATTTGGAAATAAGTTCTTTTTTTTTGGTACCAGTGAATGAACCCAGGGTAGTTTAGCCTCTGAGCAATATCCATAGCCCTTTTCATTTTTTATTTTGAAACAAGGTTTCACTAAATTGCTTAAGGCCTCACTAAGCCTGAGGCTGGCCTTGAACTTGGCTGTCCTCCTGCTTTGGCCTCCCAAGCAGCTGGTGTGGGCCACCTTGCCCAGCTGGAAATAGGGTCTTTGCAGATGAAATGAGTTAAGATGAGTTCATAGGGCTGGGATTGTGGCTCAGTGGTAGAGCGCTTGCCTCGCATGTGGGAGTCACTGGGTTCAATCCTCAGCACCGCATATAAATAAATGAATAAATAAAGCTCAATCAACAACTAAAAAGAAAAAATTAAAAAAAAAAAAGATGAGCTCATATTGGAATAAAGTGCTCCTTAAATCCAATGATTAGAGGACTAATCATTGAGAAAGGAGATTTGGACACAGACACATCAGAAAGGTGGCCATGTGATGACAGAGGCAGAGATTGGAATGATTTGAGTATCAGACAAGAAATGCCAAGGATTGCCAGCAATCATGAGAAACTAGGAAAAGTCAAAGAAGGACTTTTCCCATAAGACTTCAGAGACAACATGGGGGCTGGGATTGTGGCTCAGTGGTAGAGCGCCTGCCTCGCATGCGTGAGGCACTGGGTTCGATCCTCAGAACCACATAAAAATAAATAAAATAAAGATACCGTGTCCATCTACAATTTTTAAAAAATTTTAAAAAAAAAGAGACAACATGGACCTGGTGACACCTTGATTTCAGATTTCAAACCGCTAGAACTGTGAAAATATAAATTTCTATTGTTTTAATCTGCCATTAAACCTGTAATTCCTGTATCTGTAAGATTACTATATATGGATGGTGATTTGTTATAGCAGCCCTAAGGAAACTAATACAATAAAGAACAGAAGAAAATAAGTATAGCTGTTACTGTCCTTATTTCTGTTACTACCCATAAGGCCATAGTTCCAGTACACAGCCATATTCCCTTTTCCCTCTGCTAGTGCATCAAGTGATCAGAGTCCCCATACTGGTGAGTGATCCAAATCTTTTATTCCTGAGGGACTTCATTCTCAGTCTCTAGTGGATTGTTATGTGTTGTGGTTACTTTTATGTGTCACCTTGACTAGTCCTGTAACAATTGTTCACTGTTCTTGTGGTGTCTGTGGGAGTGTTTTTGCATGAGATAACATTTGAATTGGTAGACTAAGTAAAGCAGATGGCCCTCCCAAACGTGTGTGGGCCTTGCTCTTCGGCTCACAAAATCAAATTAATAGCTGACATGACTATAATGGACCAATGTGAAAACCCATGAGATGGTAAGACAATCAAAGTCCCTGCAAACTAGATTATGACAGAAAGCAATAGACTTGACATAGCTGTGAGGAAGGACATTGGTATGCTGCTGTCCCTGCTAAATGAAAGCAATATGCTTGTGATACTTGTCGAGTGATAACTGAGAAAAAATATTTTCAGATCCACATTTACAATAGCCACGGGTATATATTGATTTGCTCTAGTAAAGAGGCCACATCTAGAACAGCAGCTGCAATTGAATCACCATCGATTAAACTTACAGATTAATATAAGAGCCAGGTGTAGTTCCCTCACCTGTAATCCCAGCAACTCAGGAAGCTGAAAAGGCCAAAGAATTGTAAGTTTGAGGCCAGCCTGGGCAACAAATTGTAAGTTTTGAGGCCATCCCAAATAAATAAATAAATAAATTTACAGTACTACACAGGGCCCATCTTTCTTTGCAGGTTTAGGCAAGTTAAATAGGAGAGTGATAGAAATCAGTACTCGTACATTTTTCAAGTCTTTGAATTCACCCAAGTATGTGTTGATATTGTTTGGGGCTTACTTTTTGGTAAGAAAGGGTAGCTACAAGGCTCCTATATGGACTTTATTATAATGTCCCACTTCATGGATCAGGAAGCCAGTATGCATATTATTCCAGTTGATAAATATGTCCATCATTCCAACTCTGTATTCAGTAACTGGAGAAGTCTCCTGTAATTTTAGCTACTTGTGAGGCGGAGTTGGGAGAATCACTTCAGCCCAAAAGTTACAGTTGGGGGTAGGGGGATCGGACAAAAATAAACTAGGGAAGTAACCACTAGTTGAGTCCCTGTAATTACTATAATGTACTGGGGCCAAAACTGGATTAACCATGTGACCTCCATAACCTATCTCTATGATGGGCAAACTCCAGTAGCTTTCTGGTTGCTAAAGATTAGCATATTCATGGCTAGGATGTAGAGATTCCTGAAAGGTAAACTCCCCCTTTCCCTAGTGTGCATTCACTCTGGGAAGGGGAAAAAAAAAAAAAAAAAAGTTTATGATCCCTGTTTACGAAAAACAAAAGGGAAGGAAGAATTATGTGTTACAGGGTCTTTCCTCTTCAGGACCTATAGAATGGCTCATGCACAGACAGGATGAAAGGCCATGTCTCCTCACTGTGAGGAATCAGGTCTCTGCTTAACAGAATAGGAGTTTTTTAAATTGTGTAGATCAAAAATTACTTAACTAAGATGCCCTCTGTTTAACACGTTGTGATTAACAGCCAACACGAACGAACAATGTGAATTAAAACATTCTAATTGCCACTCTTACCCTACAGTCCACTTTTGTAACTGCATTTACGCTGTATTTCGCAGTTACATACTGATACTTGGCCTGTGTTCGTCTAGATTGAAATCAAGGAAAACATTTCAATATACTTCAAGAGTGAAATCCCCCACTATCATTCCTGGCTAGCAAATGAAAGCTATCAATGAGCTTTTGAAAGATACTGGCTAAGGAGTTAATAAATTGGATGGCATCAAATTAAAAAGCTTCTGCAAACCAAAGGAAACAATTAGGAAGACAGAGATATGTTGAAGAGAGAGCCTGCAGGATGGGAGAAAATCTTAGCTACTCTTCTAACACAGGATTAATATCTAGAATATATAAAGAAGTCAAAAAACTTCACCAAAAAATCAAAATAACCCAATTAATAAATGGGCAAATGAATTAAACAGATAATTCTCAAGAAATACAAATGAACAACAAATATATGAAAAAATGTTCAACATCCTTAACAAATCAAAACTGTACTGAGATTTCATCTCACACCAGTCAGAATGGCAGTTATCAAGATAACAATACATGATGGAGAGGATATGGACAAAAAGGAACACTTTTACAATGTTGGTGGGATTGTAAATTAGTACATCCACTATGGAAATCAATATGGAGGTTTCTCAAAAGACTAGATGGGGAGCCACCATGTGACCCAGCTATACCACTCCTCTGTGTTTATCCTAAAGAATTAAAGTGATAGCAGCACACTTCATAATAACCAGCCTAGGTGTACATCAACAGATAAATGGATAAAGAAAATGTGGTATATATGCACCATGGAGTTTTATTCAACCAGAAAGAAACATGAAATTATGTCATTTGCAAGAAAATGGATGGAACTAGAGATTATTACGTTAAGTAAAATGAGCCAATCTCAGAAGGTCAAGGGTTGTATGTTTTCTCGCATCTGGAATCTAGAGAGGAAGAAGGAAAAGAAAGGTGGGGAGCTGGGATCTCATGAAAATCAAAGGGAAGTCTGTAGAGGAAAGGGATCAGGGAATAGGAGACAGGGAGGGACAGAAGGAGTGCTGTGGAATGATATTGGCCAAATTATAGTTATATTGTGTGCATGTACAAATATGTAACAAGAAATCCCACCATTGTGTACAACTCTAATGCATTCATTTTAAAAATGTAGGAAAAAAACAAAGATACTGCCAAATTGAGCACAGTGGCACATGCCTGTAATTCTAACAATTCAGGAGGCTGAGGCAGGAAGATCCCAAGTTGGAGGCCCACCTCAGCAACTTAGCAAGACACTGCTCAAAAATAAAAATGGGGCCAGGTGTAGTGGCACACGTCTGTAATCCCAGCACTTTGGGAGGCTGAGACAGGAGATTCTCCAGTTCAAAGCCAGCCTCAGCAACAGCGAGGCACTACGCAACTCAGTGAGACCCTGTCTCTACATAAAACACAAAATAGGGCTGGGGATGTGGCTCAGTGGTCGAGTGCCCCTGAGTTCAATCCCTGGTACCAAAAATAAAGAAAGAAAGATGGGCTGGGGGTTTAGTTCAGTGGTAAAGACCCCCTGGGTTCAATCCCCAGTACAAGAAAGAAAGGAAGGAAAGAAGGAATTGGTAATTGCTCTCAATTTCTTTTTTTTTTTAAATACTTTTTTAGTTGTAGATGGACACAATGTCTTTATTTTATTGCTTTGTATGTGGTGCTGAGGATCGAACCCAGGGCCTCACGCATGCAAGGCAAGCGCTCTACCGCTGAGCTACAATCCCAGCCCTCTCAATTTCTTAATGAGAAGATTATCCTCAATTTTTTAATGAGAAGATTATCAACTTTTCCTGTTTCCTAAGCTTATGGGTTCCCTCCTTGAAATTGTATCAGGAAAGATCTGAAGGAGTAGCTCAGTGGTATAGTGCTTGCCTTACATGAAGAAGGTCATTGGTTTGATTTCCAGCACTGCAAAAAATAATTTTTTTAATTATACTAAGCAAGTTTTGGCAGCTCAACCTACTGAAAGCAAGTGTTATGGTTTGGATACGAGGTGTCCCCTGAAAAGCTCATGTTAGGCAATGCAGGAATGTTGCAAGGTGAAGTGATTGGATTATGAGAGTTGTGAGCTAATCAGTAAAATAATCCATTTGATGGAATGCATGGTAACAGTAGGCAGGTAGAGCATGACTAGAGGAAGTAGGTCACTGGGGGCATGACCTCAGGGATTATGTTTTGTTCCTGGCTCCTCACTCACTCTCTCTGCTCCCTAGCTGCCGTAATCTGAGCAGCTTTCCTCCACCATGCTCTTGCATCATGATGTTCTGCCTCACCTTGGACCTAGAACAATAGAATGGCCAACCATGGACTGAACCTCTGAAACTGTGATCCTGAAATAAACTTTTCCTCCTCTAAGTTGTTCTTGTCAGATATTTTGGTCACAGCAATCAAAACCTGACCATTTAGTCCAGTTTTCAGTCAACTAACCTATTTCTTTTTTTGGTTGTAGATGGACACAATATCTTTATTTATGTATTTTTATGTGGTGCTGAGGATCAAACCCAGTGCCTCACGCATGCGAGGCAAGCACTCTACCACTGAGCCACAGTCCCAGCCCCAACTAACCTACTTCTTGAGCTACACGTTGTATTTGAAAACTATTAAGCACTTTTATGTTGATCTGTTCAGCTGAGTTCATTGTTAAATGCTCTTCTTTTCTGCCTAGCACTTCTAGAATTCATTTCTATACATATTCTCAGGTCTCTGATAGTATCAATTTGCAAAATTTTGCCATAACAGTAGTCATATGTCATTTGATAGGCTGAGGAATGTGCTGTTATCATGCATTGATGGGCTAACCAATCTTGGTACTTCCCTGTTTTTCTTGGCTCCTAAACATACATTAAATGATAATTATCCTCTCCCCTTCCCCCAATGCCGGGATTTCCCTTGGCTTCCAGTATGGTCGCCAAGTAGCCTCAGGTGCTTATGTTCATTCTTCCTTACTGCTAGAAATTTCAGCAGAAAGAAAATTCTTTCCCTACAATCTCCACAAAGGTTTCTTATGACACATTGACTCTGAATGGGTTACATAGTTATCCATAAATCAAACTGTGGGGTCACAATAAGACTGGATTTCACATCCACTCTTAAGTTGCATGTGATATCAGCTTTCCCCAAACCACTTGGTCTTAGAGTGGAAGCAAGAATTCCAGTGCCAGAAGAAGCAGAATAATTGCCCAAGAAAAGTGTGCTCTTAGAAAATGGATACTCTATGACTTAAAATGCGTTTAAAATAAATAAATAGATAAATAAATGGGGAAAAAAAAGAAAATGGATACTAGTAATTATGTCAGAACACATCATGCAAAACCTAAACAAAGCCAGGCATGGTGGCACATGCCTGTAACCCCAGCAACTTGGGAGGCTGGGGCACGAGGATAACAAGTTCAAGACCAGCCTCAGCAACTGAACAAGACCCTCAGCAACTTAGCAGGACCCTGTCTGAAAATAAAAATAATAAGGAGTGGGGATGTAGCCCAGTGTTAAAGTGCCCTTGGTTTCAATCCCTAATACCAAACAAAACAAAACAAAACAAAACAAAAAAACCTAAATGAGACCTTTGAAATGAAATGTTTGGATTCTGAAACAGATTTAGAGGGAAGCATCTGACATTGTAGATAGCCATTTGAATAGAAGCAATGTGGTTGAATAAAATGAACCCTGAAGTCAGGAAACTTTAGTGTTAACTCAGAACTGAAGATTATTAACTCTGTAACCTTCAGCCAACCATGTGACCTCCAGTTGCCTCATGTGTAAGACAAAGGAATTAATACTATTTACATGTATACTAGTTTTTGGCTCGCTTTGCAAATGTCCTAACGTATTTGAGATTTGAGAAGTCCCGAGTGTTGGTGCTTGAGAAAGTCACAGCAGACATTTCTGTGTCCAAACCTGTCAGAAATTAATCATATTTTTAAAAATTTGTTTTAGTTGTAGATGGACACAATGTCTTTATTTTATTGCTTTGTATGTGGTGCTGAGAATCGAACCCAGGGCCTCACGCATGCGAGGCAAGTGCTCTACCACTGAGCTACAATCCCAGCCCCAGAAATTAATCATATTCAGGGGCATGTAATAAGCTCTGACAGGCTCCTGGGATCTCTGTACACACACACACACACACACACACACACACACACACCTCCTTAGCTATCAGGATCTATCTTTGGGAGCTGTAGCATACTTGTATCATCCCAATAAATTTATACTAGTACCTCAGTTCCCACTCAGAAAATACTACTTCTTTTCCTTTTCCCTCCTAAATTAGAATTATCAACAGCAAGAACTTGAGTGATATACTAAGACTCTCATGACATCTTAGATTTGTTTTGTTGCCCAGACTGCAGAGTTTTCCCTCTTCCTGTTGACATGTGATCACTCAACATAAATTCCAGCAGCTCCTCGGGTTACCATGTACCCTTATGAGTGCTCTCAAGCATTCCATCACAGAAAAAAATGTGAGTCCAATTAGAATTCCTAGTGCCAAACCGTGCAAACTTTCTCTTCATCTCAGTTACTTCTCTACCCCCAGGATCTACCACACTCACAACATTTCACTAGAATATTCTAATACAATTCAAAGTCTTTCTGGATCTATATTCTTCAAAGATTTCTCTGGTTTCTGACAGCATGTGACATAGATAAGTAGTCTTACACCCACTTGATTGCCAGGCCCAGGAGAGCCATTCACTCTCAATGGAATCTTAGCTGGTAAGGTATGGTAGGGGCTACCACACTCTTCCTCTCCCCTCCCAGGAAACACTGTTTTTCTAAAGAAACTGCATCCTTTAGGGCTGGATTATACATACATAGCATGTGAATTCATAAGATTTTTTAAAGATTTTCTTCGATATAATTTGCCTGGACTTCTATTTCACCACACCCTTACCAAAGTCCAATGCTGATTTTCCCTTAGCTTACAGTTTACTTCAAGGAAATACTCCAAGGACCATCACAGCTCTTGCTAGGTTGATATCCTCCATTGTACCACAAGTCCAACAGTTTGGCATCTTTGTTAAGAATGTATACATTGGGGCTGGGTTTGTGGCTCAGTGGTAGAGCACTTGCCTAACATGTGTGAGGCACTGGGTGTGATCCTCAGCACCACATAAAAATAAATAAATAAATAAAGGTTTTGTGTCCATCTACAACTAAAAAGATTTTTTTAAAAAGATTGCACACATTGGGATTATTTGTAAGGTAGCATTTGGTCCAAGTCGTCACCAGATAATACATGTTAGTTTAAATAGTCTGGTCATTATGGTACCAAACATCACCCAGATGTGACAATCTAAGTATAAATTGACCCACACTCATATTAAGACCACACTCAGTATATCATCCTCTATTTCAAAAGAGATGAAAGGCAAGCATGGTGGCACACCCGTGTAATCCCAGAGACGCAGGACGCTGAAGTAGGAGGATCACAAGTTCAAGGCCAGCCTCAGCAACTTAGCAAGGCCCTAAGCAACTTAGACCCTGTTTCAAAATAAAAAATAAAAACAGCTGGCTCAGTGGTTAAGTGCCCCTGGGTTCAATTTTCAGTACCAAAAAGAAAGAGATGGAAGCCATTGACAAGAAATGGAAATTTCACTGAAATTTCATGAAACTGGGGGAGGATGCACATCACATTACTTACTGTATTTTTTTTTTTGTACCAGGGATTGAATTCAAGGATACTCAACCACTGAGCCACATCCCCAGCTCTATTTTGTGTTTTATTTAGAGACAGGGTCTCACTGAGTTGCTTAGTGCCTCACCATTGCTGAGGCTGGCTTTGAAATTGTGATTGTCCTGCCTCAGCCTCCCAAAGTGCTGGGATTACAGGCATGCCGGGTTTACTTATTGTATCTTAATGATAAAATGATACAATTTCTGTTTCATTTTTGCAAATGTACCAAGACAAATACCACCCCCACATTCCAAACTGAGTCCACTACAGCAAGATTTGTTAGGAGGTAAACAAGAATATGTCAGGACCCTTGGATGACCTGTAGCTAAATGAAGATTTAAGGGAGCAAGAGAGTTAGAAATTAGAGAATTTCTTTAGAGAGGTTTGCTGTGAAGCACAGCATATTCCCGTGAGAAAGGAGGAGAAAGAGATAGGGAAGATTTCCCCTGATCCCAGGGTCAGAGAGAGGTCATTCAAAGAGTTTAGAGATTGAGATATATGGACTCCCACAATTTAGGAAAACCAATGGATAAATTAGATGACTCATGCCTAAAATATATAAAGAATAATGTGCTGACTGAAGCAGATATACCCTTCAAAGTTGCTGTGAAACAGGTGGCAGGTGGGAGAGACAGAGCAGAAGTAAAGCTCAGGAAAGGTAGAGGGAGAGGCCATTGCCTTAGATCTTGCACAGGACTGCAGCTTGGAAGAGCAAGAGATCTCATTAAAAATACTTTGGAAATAATCAGGGATCAAGGGGGACACTAACATGACCAAACAAGGATATGCATTCGCCTGCATGAAATATAATATTGGTGGGAGGGGGAGGTTTCCTAAAGTTCTTAAAAGTGATCAGAAGAGTGCCAGGTGTAGGAGCGTACACCTGTAATCCCAGCAGCTCAGGAAGCTGAGGCAGGAGGATCGCAAATTCAAAACAAGCCTCAGGAAAAGCGAGGCACTAAGCAACTCAGTGAGACCCTGTCTCTAAACAAAATACAGAATAGGTCTGGGGATGTGGCTCAGTGGTCAAGTGTCCCTGAGTTCAATTCCTGGTACCCCTACCCCAAAAAAATGGGTCCAGAAGACAGCCTGCTTTAGAAACACCAGTCAGCTTTAGATACACCATGGTTGAAATAAATCAAGCTAGATAAAGACCAGTCAAATAAAATCCTGTTGCTCCTTAATCTCTTCCTCTCTCCCTTATTTCAACTCATGAAGAATCAGGGGTAGCCTAGTGAATGATGGATATGGAATACAGGTACTACGTGAGAAATCAAGAACTATAAGCCATCTTTTCTGCTACTAGCTTCCAATTCATAGGTTGAAGCTGAAGGGAGAAGAAATTTTAACTTTAAACCAATCTTGAAATTAAAAAAAAAAAAATTGTACAGGACTTGGACTCTAAATTGGAAAAACAAAAGTTATTTTTTCTTTCTTCCTTTTTTTTTTTTTTTTTTTTTTGTTAAACTGGAAATTGAACCCAGTACCTTGCACATCCTAGGTAAGTTCTGTGTGTATCACTGAGTTACATCCCTGGCCATTTGTATTTTATTTTGAGGCAGGATCTGGCTAAATTGGCCAGGCTGACCTTGAACTTGCAATTCTCTTGCTTCAACCTCCCAAGTAGCTAGGATTACAAACATGCACCTCCACACCCTGTTTATTTGTTTTAAGAGACAAGAGTCTCACTATGTTGCCCCAGCTGGCCTCAAATTGCTGGGTTCAAGCAATCTTCCTGCCTCAGGTTCCCAAGGAGCTGGGACTATGGTCACACACCACTTTGCCTGGCTGCCAGTATTTTTTTTTTTTATATGTTTTGGAAGCTTGCAAAAGAAATACGAAATGAAGAAAGGAAAAGATGACAACAAAAACAGATCTAGAGGACATAGGCTAGAGTCCCTGGAGACCTTGGAAAGAATAATTTCAGAAGCTTTATGGTGACACAAAGCAGACTTCAATAAAAGATTGAAGAATGGATGGGCTTTTTTCACCAAGATGGTGCTAGAAACTAAGAAGGTACATCCTGCTCCTCCTGAAGCTGCAGCCCCCGCGAAAGCTTTAAATGCCAAGAAGACAGTGTTGAAAAACATCCACAATCATAACCAAAAAAAAGATCCACATGTCATCTACCTTCCGGTGACCCAAGACACTAAGGCTCCAAAGGCAGCCCAAATATCCTCAGAAGAGCGCCCCTAGGAGAAACAAGCTTGCCCACTATGCCATCATCAAGTTCCCACTGACCACTGAGCCGGCTCTGAAGAAGATTAAAGACAACACACTAGTGTTCATTGTGGATATCAAGGCCAGCAAACACCAGATCAAACAGGCTATGAAGCTCTATGACACTGATAACTTACGAATAACAGTTTACAAACAACAACATTTCTCACAGTTCTGGAGGCTGGGAAGTCCAAGATCAAGATACTAGTAGATTTGGTGCCCAGAGAGGATACAGACTGCTATGGTCTGAATATTTGTTCCTGAAATATTTACAAGTTGAAACTATCCCCAGTGATAGTACTAAGAGGTAGGCCCTTTAGGTGATAAGGTGACAAGACTTCACCCTCATGAATGGAATAGGTGCCCTTATAAAGGCGGTTTGAGGGAGCCCTTTTGTATTTTGCCATGTAAGGATGGAAGGCATTATCCATGAGGAACAGGGCTTTCACCAGACATGAATCTACTGGCATCTTCGTGTTGGACTTTGCAGCCAACATGTGTAAACATCTATTGTTTATAAACTACCCAGTCTCTGGCATTTTGTTAAAGCAACCCATATGGAGTAAGATACCATCTCCCTCGCTAACCAGCCCCTACTTTTGTAGAGGGAATCCATGTTCCCAACTAAAAACCATCTTCGCCAAAGTCCTATGGAGATGGTATGGCCATGATACATAGTTCTGTATAGTGAAGTAGAAGAAAGTCATTTAGTAGGGTTTCTGAGATCTCTTCTTAAAGGGGAAACAGTCTCTTCTACCTCCTGCCCTTTTGTGCCTTTCCTTCCCCGCCCCCCCTTCTACCTGGCTGAAATGCAGTTGAAGTGACTGGGAAAGTCCTAAAAGCAAGCACAGGAGCCACACACAACCTAGCAGAAAGAAGCAGCCTGGGACACTGAACACATTTTTTAAGCTGCTGTCACAACTTGCCTTCAGACTTTTTATCACATGAAAGAAAAATAAAGGGGCCCTATCTTGATTAAGCCCTGCGTATAAACTGTATGCAACTTCTATCTGCTATACCGCTCTTTGAAGGTAGTTTGCTATGACATGGAGGGAAGATAGACCAGCAACTACAAGAAGACATGTGATTAGGGTTAGATTTGAAGGATAGGGCAGACTTGAATTTGTTTAATTACTGATAAGAAAGAGCCAGGATAGACAGAGAGAAAGGTAGACAGGAAGATACGTGAAGGTACCAGAGAATGGAATTGGACTGATGGTCATTTTTTTTTTCTTATTAACAGACTACCACAAACTTGGTGACTTAAAGTAACACTTGTTTGTTATCTCTCAGTCTCAGCTGAGTTGGGACTTCAGAAATAGCTTAGCAGGGTCCTCTGCTCAGGATCTCACAAAGCTGCAAAGGGTTGGTTAAGGCTGTAGTCTAATGTGAGGTTCAGGGCTTGTGGTTGTTCAGAGAATTCATTTTCTTGCAGCTGTAGAACTTGGGGCAGCTTGCTTTTTCAAGGCACACAGCTCAAAAAAAAAAAAAATTCTCTGGCTTCTATCTCTGATCTTTGGACTCTCTTTTAAAGGGCTGACCTGATGAGATAAGGTCTGCCCAGGATAGTCTCCCTTTTGATAACTCAAAGTCAACTGATCAGGGACCATAATTACATCTGCAGAAATCCCTTTACCTTTGCCATGTAAAATAATACAACCAGCCAGACAAGTGGTGCACACCTGTAATCCCAGTGGCTCTGGAGGCTGAGGCAGGAAGATCACAAGTTCAAAGCTAGCCTCAGCAAAAGTGAGGCGCTAAGCAACTCAGTGAGACCCTGTGTCTAAATAAAATACAAAATACAGCTGGGGGTGTGGCTCACTGCTTGAGTGCCCCCTGAGTTCATTCCCCAGTACACCCCCCCCCCAAAAAAATACAACCATAGGAGTGACAGCTCATTGTATTCACACATCATACCCACACTCAAGGGAAGGGGATTATATGAAGTTGTGTACATCAGGGGATGAAACTTGGTAGGGGGGCATCTTAGAATTCTTCCTACCACAGGTTGTGATCTTTGAAGAGATAGGAAAGGACATCATCTTCACCTGCATTTTGGGTCTCGTTGTCCTCTTCCTCTTCAAGGAACATTCCGTCACACTGTGTGCATACAAAGTGTGTTTGGCAGTATATGACCACAAGCAACTATTCTCTTTCCTGTTTTTTATTTCAACTTAAATGAGTGGACTTATTTAAGGACTGATTTCAGCACATCCTTGCAGTATTTCACATGACCACTCCACACTTGTCTACTATAGTTCCATTTACTTATAAATAAGCTATTTGGGAATTAGCAAGACAGGGTGTTTTCACAGATGTCAAGGTGGCCAAAAATATCTCTTTCCAACGATGTATGATCAGAAAGCTGCAGCATCGCATGAAGAAGAAATAAAAGAATTATACTGTGATTCTATTAAGATAATCTTTTTTTCTTAATTTTTTTTAGTTATAGATGGACATAGTACCTTTATTATTTTTATTTTTATATGGTGCTGAGGATCGAACCCAGTGCCTCACAGATGCTAGGCAAGCAATCTATCACCAAGCTACAATCTCAGCTCTAAGATAATCTTTATCTCAGTCGCTACATTTAGAACCTAATGTAATCTCTTTTTAAAAAAATTTTTTTTTAGTTGTAGATGGACACAATGTCTTTATTTTATTGCTTTGTATGTGGTGCTGAGGGTCGAACCCAGGGCCTCACGCATGCGAGGCAAGCGTTCTACCGCTGAGCTACAATCCCAGCCCCCTAATGTAATCTTTTTTTCCTTTCTCCCTTCCTTCCTGTCCATCTTACACAAAATATGTCTTTGGAAAGAGAGCCTCTTCAACAAATGGTACTGGGAAAACTGGAAATCCATATGCAGCAAAATGAAATTAAACCCCTATTTCTCCCCATGCACAGAACTCAACTCAAAGTGGATCAAGGACCTAGGAATCAGACTAGAGACCCTGCACCTAACAGAAGAAAAAGTAGGCCCAAATCTTATCATGTCTGATTAGGCCATGACTTCCTTAACAAGACTCCTAAAGCATAAGAAGGAAATTCAAGAATCAATACATGGGATGGATTCAAACTAAAAAGCTTCTTCTCAGCAAAAGAAACAATGATGTGAAGAGAGCCTACGCAGTGGGACAGGATATTTACCACACACACATCAGATAGAGCACTGATCTCCAGGATATATAAAGAACTCAAAAAACTTAACACCAGGGCTGGGGTTATGGTGCAGTGGTAGCATGCTCGTCTAGCATGCGTGAGGCACTGGGTTTGATCCTCAGCACCACATAAATATAAAATAAAGATATTCTGTCCACCTACAACTAAAAAATAAATATTTAAAAAAAAAAACTTAACACCAAAAAAACAAACAACCTAGTCAATAAATGGGCTAAGGAACTGAATAGACACTTGTATATCTGAATAGATATATGAAAAAATATTCAACATCTGTAGTGATTAGAAAAATGCAAATCAAAACTACTTCAGATTTCATCTCACTCCAGTCAGAATGGCAGTTATCAAGAATGCAGTTACCAGGCTGGGATTGTAGCTCAGTGGTAAAAGCGCTTGCCTTGCATGCGTGAGGCACTCAGTTCGATCCTCAGCACCACATAAACATAAATAAATACAGATATTGTGTCCACCTACAACTAAAAAAATTTAAAAAAAAAAATGCAGTTACCAAGAATACAAGCAGTAAGTGTTGGTGAGGATGTGGGGATAAAGACACACTCATACATTGCTGGTGGGACTGCAAATTGGTGCAAGCACTTTGGAAAGCAGTATGGAGATTCCTGAGAAAACTTGGAATGGAACCACCATTTGACCCAGCTATCCCACTCCTCAGTCTATACCCAAAACACTTAAAATCAGCATATTATAGTGACGCAGCCACATCAAGGTTTAAAGCAGCTCAATTCACAATAACTAAACTGTAGAAACAACCTAGATGCCCTTCAATACATGGATGGATGAAGAAACTGTGTTATATATACACAATAGAATATTATTCAGCATTAAAAGAGAACAAAATGATGGCATTTGCAGGTAAATGGATGGAGTTGGAGAATATCATGCTAAATGAAGTAAGCCAATCCCAAAAAAACAAAGGCCAAATGTTCTCTGATCCATAATGGGGAGGAGGCATGGGAAGAATGGAGGAACTTTGGGCAAAGGGGAGAGTGAGAAACGGGGGGGCATGGGGCAGGAAAAATGGTGGAATGAGATGGACGTCATTACCCTAAGTACATATATAATTGCACAAATGGTGCAATTCTATATCATGTATAGAGTACTGAAATGTTGTGTTCTATTTATAGAATGAATTGAAATGCATTCTGCTATCATGTATAACTAAGTAGAGCAAATTTAAAAAATGGAGGAAAAATATGTCTTTGGTTTTCTCCTAGAAAAAGAGAAAGAAGCAGCATTAGTTTTATGTTCCTCTAGTTGGGCTATCATCTGTAAAGTAATCCCTTCCACAGGAAGATATTCCCAAATGACTTCAGTTACCTTGGAGGAAGCAGGGATAATTTATCTCCCTATTATGGATACGACTTGGCTCCCACACCCTGAATCTAACAAACACAAGTTGATGCTGATGGAAGCTGTAAGCAGATTTCTACTCAAGACTCCAGTGATGAGTCTAAGCTGCACAAATTGGGAGTAGGGAGTGGGGACTGGGACCACAGACTCATCTACCCTTGACCATTGCATAAGCCTTAAGGAATTCAACTTGTTCTTCCCTAAGCCTCCTCAGGGGGACCTACAGGTGCATTCCTTCATTCTAACATGACTTCTTTTTGCCTTCATTTGGTAGTAGGAGAGACCAGGGATTGAACCAAGGGGTGCTTAACCACTGAGCCACATCCCCTGCCCTCTTTATTATTTTTAAATTTTTTATTTGGAGACAGAGTCTCGTTAAGTTGCTGAGGCTGGCTTTAAACTTGTGGTCCTCCTGCCTTGTCATCCCAGGTTGCTGGTATTACAGGCATGTGCTACCACACCCAGCTGGAACTACTGTGTGTGTGTGTGTGTGTGTGTGTGTGTATCTTTTTTTTTTTTTGGTACCGGGGATTGAACTCAGGGGTACTTGACCACTGAGCCACATCCTCAGCCCTATTTTGTGTTTTATGTAGAGACAGGGTCTCGCTGAGTTGCTTAGGCAGCCTGTGAACTCGCGATTCTCCTATCTCAGCCTCTCCAAGTGCAGAGATTTCAGGCATGCACCACCATACCAGGCTTACAATATACTTTTAATTGAATGTCATTCCAATTTTTTTTTGGTCATTAAGAATATGTCTTGAGCTGGGATTGTAGCCCAGCGGTAGAGCGCTTGCCTTGCATGGGTGAGGCCCTGGGTTCGATACAAAGCACCACATACAAAGCAATAAAATAAAGATATTGTGTCCATCTACAACTAAAACAAAATTTAAAAAACAAAAAAAGAATATGTCTTATGATTTCTTTTTTTTTCTGATACAGTTTTTTTTATTGTTCTAATTAGTTATACATGAAAATAGAATGCATTTTGATACATTGTACACAAATGGAGCACAACATCTAATTCCTCTGGCTGTACATGGTACAGAGTCACACCAGTAGTGTAATCATACATGTATATAGGGTGATAATGTCTGTCTCATTCTACCATCCTTCTCATCCCTATAGCTCTCCCCTTACTCTCCTCTGCACAATCCAAAGCTCCTTCATTCTTCCCTACCGCCCTCCCTCCCCCACTATGGATCAGCATCCATTTATCAGAGAAAACATTCAGGCTTTGGTTTTTTTGGGATTGGCTTATGTCTTGTGATTTCTATTTTTGTAATTTTCCATACAAACCACTCTGTCCTCTGCCTGATTTCTATTGCTGATTTGCCCTAGATGTAAGGAGGGTGAAGATATAGGATGTGTCCTATTGCAGGTAGAATTTTTCTTCATCCAGAAGTTAAAGTAAAAAACTCAGAAACATTGCTCAGAGTCCTAATTCTTCCTATAATCAGGGAATCCACACAAAATAGTTATACCATGTATACACAGATGGAGGATACAGAAATAATTGTAGATATGAATATGCTCATGAGTTAGTATATGTACATATGTTGCTTAGCTCTGTTGATCGAGAAAGCCTAAAAGCAATGATGTCCTAATAGCAATGGTTTTGTTGTTTTTTTTTTTTCCATTTGGTGCTAGTTACATCCTCAGCCCTGTTTAAATTTATTTATTTTTGGCTTTTTAAAATGTATTTGTTGTTCTAATTATACATGATAATAGAATACATATGGCACATCATACATAAATGGAGTATAACTTCTCATTTGTCTGAATGTACATGATGTAGAGTTACACATGTCATATATGTACATAGGGTAATAATGTACTTTATGTTTTTGAGACTGGATCTCACTAAGTTGCTTAGGGCCTTGCTAAGTTGCTGAGGCTGGCTTTGAACTTGCAGTTCCCCTGCTTCAGCTTCCTGAGTCACTGGGATTATAAGCATGTGCCACTATACCTGGCTCAGATCTTGGTTTCTAATGCCATCACTCATTAAAAGGAATAGGGGTTATATAGAAAAGGCTACTTTTAGACCCAGGATGGGTGATATATAAGACAAGCCCACACTACCCTGTAATACCAGAAAATATGGAAACATTCAAAGAAAAAAAGGATGAGGGCATGTCAAAGGAACCAGGAGTCAACATGAAAGAGCTTCTGATGGCCAAAGCTGGAAGAAATTGAGAAATAAAATAATATAGTTTTAGACTATAATCCAACTATAAAGTAAATATACATAGGTTCATACCAATATAAATAAATGATTTAATAAATATGTAGGGACACAATATATTTCTTACAAATTGCAAATAATATATTTAGGCATTCTGTCTACTAGGAGGTGATATATGATTTCTGCTAACTTCCTCATGAACGTGGGCTAGACTTGTGACTCTTCCAAATAGTAACTCTGCTGGGGAGAAACCTGGTGAACATTGCTTTAGCCAGGTGTTGAAGGATAACATCAGAAATGATTACCATGTGGCTAATGTATATCCCCTAATATGACATGATAAAAAAGACACTTCATCTTTGTGGTATTCTTTACAAAAACCCATAATCACTCAAGTCATGAGAAAAAAAAAAGTCAGACAAATCCAAATTGAGAGGCATTCTATAGGATACCTAACCAGTTCTCCTCAACAGTGTCAAAGTCATAAAAACAAGGGAAGACAGAGAAACTATCATAAACTCAAGGAGACTAGGGAGACTCTAAATGGAAGGTGACACCCTGGATCAGATCCTAAGACCAAAAGAGGACATGAATAGAAAAACTAGTGAAATCCAAACAAGTCTGGAGTTTAGTTAATAATTAATGTGCCAATATTAGTTTCTTAGTTTTGACAAATATACCATAGTAACATAAGATGTTAATGAGGATAAGAAGGTAAAGGGTGAACTCTATTATCTTTGCAAATTTTCTATAAACTTAAAATTATTCCAAGCTGGGCGCGGTGGCACAAGCCTGTAATCCCAGCACTTAGGGAGGCTGAGACAGGAGAATCACGACTTCAAAGCCAGCCTCAGCAATGGCGAGGCGCTAAGCAACTTAGTGAGACCCTGTCTCTACATAAAAAACACAAAATAGGGCTGGGGATGTGGCTTAGTGGTGGAGTACCTGTGAGTTCAATCTTCAGTATCAAAAAAAAAAAAAAATACAGTTATACTCTAGCTGGGCACACTGGTGCATGCCTATAATTCCAGTGACTTGGGAAGCTGAGGCAGAAAGATCACAAGTTTGAGGCCAGCCTCAGCCATTTAGACCCTCAGTAACTTAGCAAGACACAGTCTCAAAACAAAAATAAAAAGGGCTGGGAATGTAGTCCAGTGGGTTTAATTTCCAGTCCCAAAGAATTTTTTTAAAAATATTTATTTTTTTAGTTGCAGGTGGACAGAATATTTTATTTTTATGTGGTGCTGAGGATCGAACCCAGGGCCTCACGCATGCTAGGCGAGCACACTACCACTGCACCACAATCCCAGCCCCCCAAAGAATTTTTTAAAGAGTTAAAAAACAATTTCCAGCCCTATCCACAATGTACACATTTTTTTTTTTTTTTTTTGTACTGGGGATCAAAATCACTACAGTTTCATTACGAAGTCCTTTTGGCAGTTATTGGCATACATACATAGTTGCTTCTTACAGACTTCTGAGTTTCCCCCTTCACAACTTGACATTTTCCCTCAAGAAAATTCCCTTGGCACACATGTATTTACCTCTTTTCCCCAGAATTCTTTTGGATATCATCTCAGTCACAAAGAAAGTATTAGTAAAATCATTTTAAGCTTTTTATTACATAATTTGTGCATGTGTGTATGTGTGTGGTGAGGATTGAATTCAATGCCTCACATTGAATGTGAGTTCAATGGAGCTCTGCCATTGAACTACACCCCAAGTCCTTACATAGTATTTCTAACTTACACAAATATGGAGAGACTAGTACAACAACTGTGCCTGTCACTTAGCTGAAACAGTCTTGTTTCATCTCAACCCATACCCAGTGCCCACTGGATTATTTTGAAGCATATCTCAGGGATAATTTTATTAGTAAATCTATAACAATCCCTCAAAAAAGTAAGTACTCTTAAAAAAAACATAAACATGATAGTATTATGCAATATTGTCCCAGGGGTAACTCCATGATTTTCCCCAAACATCCAGTCCGTCTTCACATTTTCCCATGTCATTTTTTTTTTTTTTTTTAGAGAAATTGGTTTGTTGAACCAGGATCCAAACATGAGTCACCAACACATTAACTGGTCTCTCAATTTACAGGTTTCCCTTCCCTCTTTTTTTTTTTTAATCCTTTGAAAATAATGCATTGAATAAACCGGATTGTTTGACCCATAGAATTTCCCCTATTCTTGATTTTTCTAATCCCATCTCTGAGTGTTGTTGAACATATTTCTGTCTCTGGTATTTCTACAAAATGGTAATTTGATCTAGAGACTTGAGCACTTTTTTTTTTCTTGGCAGAGTTTTTTGTTTTCTGTTTTTTGTCTTTGCAAGAATGAAATCCAAACATAGGTAATGTTGTATACTTCCTATTTTAATCTCTTTAGGGTTCACTTAATTTCTGGGTGACTTTTTTCTTTTTAAAATTTTTTTTAAATACTGGAGATTGAACCCAGGAGCACTTTGCCACTGAATTACATTCCCAGTCCTTTTCATGTTTTATTTTGTGACAGGGTCTCACTACTTTGCTGAGGGTCTTGCTAAATTGCTGAGGCTGGCCTTGGACTTGCAATCCTCCTGTCTCAGCCTCCCAAATTGTTGGGATTATGGGAGTGTGCCACTACACTCAGCTGAAAGATTATGATTTGGCAGGGGATTGTGGTACCAGGGACTGAATTTAGGGGCACTCAACCATGGAGCTATATCCCTAGCCCTTTTTTGTATTTTACTTAGGTTCTCACTGAGTTGTGCCTCACATTTGCTGAGGCTGGCTTTGAACTTAGAATCTCCTGCCTCAGCGTCCTGAGCCACTGGAATTACAGGTATGCACCACTGCATCTGATTATTATGAATTTTTTTAATAATGTTGTTGTATTTCTTATACCTTTATTTGTTTATATTTATGTGGTGATGAGGATTGAACCCAGTGCCTTACACATGCTAAGCAAGCACTCTACAACTGAACTACAGCCCCAGCTCCCTATTATGAATTTTTAATGTTTAAATTGATCAAGAGAATTGTCAGCCTGGTCCATTCATAATCAATTTCCCCATCTGCTTTTATGGTTTAAGCAGCTATTGATACTCATTCCTAGGCATTTGATTACTTTATTAAAGGGTAAAAAATAATGATACTCTGTTTCTTTCATTTTTTCCTTCATTTTTTAGCTGGAATTCTTTCAGGGCTATTTGGTTATCATAAGATAGGGTTGTCACAGTAAAGGTTGATACAAGAAAGAAAAATGCTGGCTTCCTTCCCTTTACTTAGTACTTCTCAGACTAATGAATAGGTGCCTTGTTTTCTTCCAAACGTAAACCAATTCTCCAAAAAATTATAAATCTTTGTATTAAAATTATTATTTTTTATTTATTTTGCAGCACTCAGGGGCCTCACATGTGCTAAATAAGCACTCTCCGCTATAAATCTTTATTTTTTTAAAAAAGTTTTATTATGCCCAATATGGTGGCACACACCTGTAATCCCAGCTACTTGGGGGGGCTGAGGCAGGACTATCACAAGATCAAGTCCAGCCTCAGATATTTAGTGAGACCCTGTCTCAAAAATAAAAAAGGATGAGTGGTGCCAACATGCCTGTAATCCCAG
>PVHX01004754.1:103860-121215 GCA_004024805.1 Geosciurus inauris
TTAAAGATTTTTTAATACTTCTAATCCATTGAGGATTAATTAATAAAAAATAATTACAGGGCTGAAATTATGGCTCAGTGGTAGCGTGCTCACCTAGCACGCGTGAGGCACTGGGTTTGATCCTCGCACTACATAAAAATAAAATAAAAATAAAATAAAATAAAGATATTCTGTCCACCTACAACTAAAAAATTTTTTTTTAAATAATTACAATAAAAATTAATTACTGGGCTAGGGTTGTGGCTCAGTGGTAGAGCGTTTGCCTAGCATGTGTAAGGCACTGGGTTCAATCCTCAGCACCATATAAAAATAAATAAATAAAATAAAGGTATTGTGTCCATCTACAACTAAAAAAAATTTAAAAAGAATAATAACAAGGCATGATTATCCCTGAATTTTATAGGTTGGCTGGGCAACTCAAGCAGTTCTTGCTTGACTCTCTTGTATAATCAGTCAGATGACATCTGGGGTCAGAGTTATCTACAACTTGAACTGGATTAAACATCCAAAAGGCTTTGGCTTTTTCTCTTTCTCTTTTCTTTCTTTCTTTCTTTCTTTCTTTTCTTCCTTCCTTCCTTCCTTCCTTCCTTCCTTCCTTCCTTTCTTTCTTTCTTTCTTTCTTTCTTTCTTTCTTTCCTTTCTTTCCTCTCTTTCTCTCTTTCTCTCTTTCTTTCTTTTGTACTGAGCCTTGAACCCAGAGGTAATACTAATAAGCTACTTCCCCAGCCCATTTCAATTTTTTTATTTTGAGACAGGGTCTCACTAGGTTGTTTAGAGCCTCACTACATTGCTGAAGCTGGCCTCAAACTTGCAATACTTCTGCCTCAGCTTCCTGAGTCACTGGGATTACAGGTATGTGCCACCATGCCTGGCTCAAGAAGTGTCTTGACACTTCATCTGGGTTAGAAGGAACATCTGGAAGCTGACCAGGTATTTCACTTAATATGAGCACCCTCTCCATGTGGTGAACTTGGGCTTCCTCACAGCATGATGATCTCAGAGTAGTAGGACTTCTCACATGGTAGCTCATTTCCCCAAAGTGCATGTTTCAAAAGGCCATGTTAAAGGGGCTAAGGTTGTGGCTCAGTGGTAAAGCCCTTGCCTCACACATGTGAGGCACTGGGTTCGATCCTCAACACCACATAAAATAAAATAAAGGTATTTTGTCCATCTACAACTAAAAATATTTTTTTTAAAAAAGGCTATGTTAGAAACTATACGACTTTTTTTTTTTGAGTGGTAGTGGAATTGACCCCAGGGCCTTGCACATGCTAGGCAAGTGTTCTCCACTAAACTGCATAGCCAGTCCTTTTTAAATTTTATTTTGAGATAATATCTTGCTAAGTTGCCGAAGTTGACCTCAAAATTGTGATCCTCCTGCATCAGCCTCCTGAGTAGCTCACATTATGGCTTGTGCCACTGTGCAGGCTCAGCTCAGACATTTCTTACGAAACCCCAGAAACCTGTGTAGATCCCCAGCTTTTGGCACCTGGCTTCTCTGTGCATGGATATGGGCTGTATTCATCATTTCCAGAATAAAAGGGAATGCTCTGTTCAGCATCCTGCTACCCTAGGCAAGGCCACGACTACATACAATTCTACATTATAGCTCTGGTTTTGCTCCTTTTAAATTGTTTCTCCAAAGGCTGGGAATGTTGCTCATTGGTAGAGTACATGCTTAGCAGGAGCAAGGCCATGGATTTAATCCCTAGCACCAAAAATAAACAAATAAAAATGTCCAAGTACTTAATGAATTTCCTGTATAATCAAAAAACAATGTCTGTGGGATTATTAGGAAAGTGAAACCACATAGGTGGCTAGCAGTAGACCTTAATCTATCTTATTTACAATATATTTTGTATGGTATGTTTATGAGAATTTTACTAATGCACCCTTACCATCGCAAATCTTTTTTTTTTTTAATTTTTTTTTTTTAGTTGTTGATGGACCTTTATTTCTTATTTATTTATATGTGGTGCTGAGGATTGAACCCAGTGCCTCACGCATGCTAGGCAAGCGCTCTACCACTGAGCCACCACCCCAGCCCCAACCATGGCAAATCTTGTTGGCAGTGCCTAGGCAGCAAATGGATACATTCCTTAAAGTTTTATAAGATTAAAGCTCAGATTCTTTCTGTGGTATAGCTTTCAATCTTTTTTTTGGGGGGGGGGGGTATTGGAGATTTAACCAAAGTGCACTTTACCACAGAGCTACATCCCCAGCCCTTTTTAGTTTTTTATTTTGAGACAGGGCCTTGCTAAACTGCTAAGGCTGACCTTGAACTTTCAATCCTCCTGCATCCGCCTCTGCCTCTAGAGTGCTAGAATTAGCTTTCAGTCTTGAAACAATGGTAACTAATAAAGTTCTGTTTACTATTTTTTGCAAGCTATTATGTTAATAGTAACTTGATACAATTTGGTGAGGAGACATACTGGGGATTTAATCAAGAGGTGCTTTACCACTGAACCACATCCCCAGACCTTTTTATTTTATTTTATTGACACAGGGTCTTACTAAGTTGTTGAGGCTGCCTTGAACTGGTGATCCTCCTGTCTCAGCCTCCAGAGTCACTGGAATTATAGGCAGGCACCACTGCACCTGGCTCACTCAAAACATTGAATAAGCACATATGAATCAAGGAGGCAGGGATTACAGGAATACCCATTTTAGCAAGGAACAGAAACATTAGTGTAAGGGGTTCAGAGCAGAGTCCAGGGCCCAGTATAACTAGGAGTACTGTCACCATAGGACCAGGTCCACAACTTTTTAAGGCATTGTTCCTAACTTCCAAGCCTGTTTCTCTGGCCCCTCTAGAGATTTCATCAGCTACCAAATGCCATTGTAATAAATTTTCTTTTCTACTTATGCCTAAAATTAGGTTTTGCTGCCATTACTAAGAACCTTGTGTTACTATTGCAGCTGATGCCTACCCCACCCCAACAATCACTTTTATTTTTTTTTTTGTACTGGGGATTGAACTCAGGTGCACTTAACAACATCCCTTGTCCTTTTTTAAAAAAATATTTTTAGTTGCAGGGCTGGGGCTGTAGTTCAGTGGTAGCGTGCTTGCCTAGCACGCGTGAAGCACTGGGTTCGAGCCTCAGCACCACATATAAACAATAAATCAATAAAATAAAGATCCATCAACAACTAAAAAAAATTTTTAAAAATATATATTTTTAGTTGTAGATGGACATAATACCTTTATTTATTTTATGTGGTGTTCAGGATTGAACCCAGTGCCTCACACATGCTAGGCAAGCACTCTACCACTGAGCCACAACCCTAGCCCTCCCCTGTCCTTCTTATTTTTCATTTTGAGACAAGGTCTCACTAAGTTGCTTAGGGCCTCACCAAGTTGCTGAGGCTGGCTTCAGACTTGCATTCCTCCTGTCTCAGCCTCCCAAGCTAATGGGATTACAAACATACACTAGGGTACCCAGCTCTATTCATTACATTTAATGCAATTTAAGGGCTTACTCCTTTGCTACCACTCACCTAAAGAGTTGTTTTTTTTTTTAAATATTTTTTAGTTGTAGATGGACACAATATCTTTATTTATTTATTTTTATGTGGTGCTGAGGATCGAACCCAGTGCCTCACGCACGCGAGGCAAGCGCTCTACCACTGAGCTACAATCTCAGCCCCTAAAGAGTTCTTAATCTCTTATTCATCATTGGATCCTCAGTGCATTATAAACACCCAAAAAGAAACTGGTTGAGTGAACTCTCAGAGCTCTCATTTGCTCATCTATAATTTGGGAATCACAGTTTTTGTATCCAATAAGACTATGAATGTTCTTCTAACAGGAAACAGACATCTTCTATCTCAAACATCTTACTTTTTTTTTTTTTTGGTGCCAGGGATTGAACTCAGACCACTGAGCCACATCCCCAGCCCCATTTTGTGTTTTATGTAGAGACAGGGTCTCACTGAGTTGCTTAGCACCTTGCCTTTGCTGAGGCTGGCTTTGAACTCGCAATTCTCCTGTCTCAGCTTCCCTAAGTGCTGGGATTACAGGCTTGAGCCACCATGCCCCGCTTCAACCATCTTACTTTATAGACAAGAAACTGAGACGCCAAAAGGGTAAATGGTTTTCCAAAGTTTGGTGAATGAGTTTGGAATTGTTTCTGACTCCCAGGTCAGCAAACTTTCTACACACTGTTATGCCTATGAAATATTACTATGGACTCAATGTTGGTGCCCCTTCCCAAATTCATATATTGAAGTCCTAACTCCCAACATGATGGTTTTATAAGGTACTTGGCAGATAACTGAGTTTAGATGAGCTCATAGGGATGGAGCCCTTATGCTGGGAGAATTAGTGCCCCTATAAAGAGGAAAAGACACCAGAACTTCCTCTCTCCATCATGGTAAGACCAGCAAGAAGGAAGCCATCTGCAAGGCAAAAGGGCCCTCCTGAGAACTGCATCACATGCTGGTGCCCTAATATCAGACTTCCAGCCTCCAGAAGTATGAGAAATAAATGTCTGTTTAAACCAATTCAGTGTCTAGTATTTTGTTATAGCAGCCAGAATCAAGACAAATATTTTATGATTTTTTTTACTTTAAACTTAAGAAATATGCATTTATTGGTAGACAGCAGAAATCAGGTGCTGGCAATATAAAGAATGTTGCACATAAGGTGTCAAGGATGGCAACCAGTGTGTGCACTTGTGTTAGGTGTGTATGCTCAGGCATAAGTCAAGGAGTGAGAATTACTTATGCTCAGGGGGAGTGTAGTACATACATTATTTTGTTTAGTCATCTTGGCAACTCTATGAAGTAGAAATTATTATGTTGCAGATTTAAGAAAGAAAAAAATAGGCTCAGTGATTAAAACGTAATTAAATTATTGTGGGTACTGGCAACCATCAAAGCCAAATAAATTACTCATTTCTAGCCTGTGCTATTTCCCTGTCACTAAGGTAGATCATTAATCTATGATTCTGTGTTTGACAATTGAATACTTGTAAATATAGTAGAGAGGATTTTGAATGTATTCCACACAAAGAAATGATAAATGTCTGAGATGATAGATATGCCAATTGACCTGATCTGATCACTACATATTATGTCCATGTATTGAATTTGGAGTTGTTTTTGACTCCCAGGTTGGCATACTTTCTACACACCATGATACCTATCATGGACTGGTGGTACTGACCTGTAAACCCAGCTACTGGGGAGGCTGAGGCAGGAGGATTCACAAGTTCCAGGCCAGCCTCAGGAACTAATTGACAATTGTGTGATATTTTCAGTCTAGACCGGCCCTTACCTTCTTTAATTTGCCTGCTTAAATCTCACCACCTTTGTCGCTTCTCAAAGGGAGGAGTTCATAATAACAGATTGTTAAATCTTATAACACTTTCATATGCTTTTAAATATTCTCTGACCTTTGTCGTGCTGCCATAAATTAGCCTTAGGAGTACCTACTTCAGTTTCCTGTCTGCACATTAGGTAATCGGTGTGAATTTCCATACATCTCTAAGTGCAAAGCATTAATGAATCACAAATAAGCTTTTGACATTATTGAATTCTTCCTCTTTTTGACCTTTTCATTTATGTTCAAGAACCACTTCTCATTTAAATCATTTAGCTATTAAAAAGAGTCACAGAAAGATTTAAAGTGAAGTATGAACATCCTCGCTGTTGAATGTTCATAGGATTTGTTTTTTCTTCTCTCTTTTGATAGTCTTCGAGAGCAACGCTAACTCCTGCGGATGTGGGATTCTTTCACTACGTAGGGCAGTCTCCTCACATATCTTCTGCACACCTCCCGATCACAACGAACCGCTAGTTCACCAAGACCCGCGCGGCATCGGTCAAGGTCACCGGGGCAGGTGCCCGCCCCTGACCTGAAGCAACGCGGCCAGCCCGTTTCTTTCTCGCAAGTAGGCTCACGCGCGCTCTCCCCACTACCGGGGGCTGCCCCGGCTGCCTGCGACCGAGCCGGGAGACCCTAGTCCGCCCGCCCTCGGGCTGGGCTGGGAACCGCGCCTCTGGAAGGTTCCTGAGTGGCTGGCGGTGGGGGCGGCTCGGGGAGGCCGGGGCGGAGCCGGCGGCCTCTGGCGGGCCTGGCTACGCCTCCCGGGGCCGCTCTGTCGCGCCCGTTGGCGGAAGCCGCGCTCGCCCCGCAGGAGACGCTCTAGTCGAGGGCGCCGGCGGACCGGCACCCGCTTTCGCCCGCTCGCGGACTGGCTGTCCTCCCGCCGCAGGAGCGGCGCACCGCGCTCCCCGGGCCATGCAGCGCTTAGCCATGGACCTGCGGATGCTCTCCCGGGAGTTCTCCCTCTACCTGGAGCACCAAGTCCGGGTTGGATTTTTCGGTTCGGGGGTGGGTTTATCCCTGATCCTGGGCTTCAGCGTCGCGTACGCCTGCTACTACCTGAGCAGCATTGCCAAGGTGAGCTGGGGGGCGGTGCGGGCGCCAGGCGCAGGGCCGCTAGGACAGCGGAGAGTGGCCAGCCCGGGGGGCGAGCGCCCTGCTCCGGAGTGGTTGCCCTTGCCTCGGAGTGTGATGGAGCCCTTTGGGCGCGCGCGGGAAAGGTGGCCAGCCCCTGACCGCCTGCCTGGAGCTGGGGGGCGAGGAGGGGGTCCTCGCACCGCAACCCCGACCCTGCTGACCTCGAAACGCGGCGCTACCCAGTGCTGCTCCACATGCTGTAGCACTTCGGAGAACGACTCCCTTACCTTAACGCTTGAGTTTCCCCCAGGGACTTGATAAAGCACTGTTAAAGACTCTTGTGGCTGTGGATTCTTTGCATCAGTCTTGCAGGAAATGTAATCGGAGGGATTGCGCGTGCGAGGGAAACAGGACTTGCGGGTTTCTTGTTTAGGGTTGGCAGAAACTTTGCTGTGTTCCGGACCTCTGCACTGATACTGTCTTTCCTTTCAGAAACCCCAGTTAGTGACCGGAGGGGAGAGTTTCAGCCGCTTCCTGCAGAACCACTGTCCGGTGGTGACGGAAACGTATTACCCTACGGTCTGGTGCTGGGAGAGTCGAGGACAGACGCTGCTGAGACCTTTCATCACTTCCAAGCCGCCAGTGCAGTACAGAAAGTAAGTAAATGTCCATTTTCAGTCATTTTTTCAAAATGATTTTTTGCTTTGTTTGTTTGTTTTGCATACCCAGTTCTCCAGTTCTTAGTAGACTCTCAGGTTTACTAAGTGTATAAAATAGAAAGAAGGAAAATGGAAGGGATAGCTTACATCCTACTTCCAGCTGCAGGAAATTATTGCTTTATTGCTTTTTCCCCCCCTGCTGTGCCCTACTGCAAATAGCTTATTTCCGAATAAGAGAAGTGTTTGGGGGTTGGTGTTTTTCAGTTTGTCACGCCTCAGTCACTGAAGACAGATGATTTGATAATATATATACACCAACTCATTGATGTGTAACATACTGGGTTGGGGTGATAAAGATGCCAGTTATTTCAGGTTTGTGTGCTGGACTCCTTTAGTGTAAAATGGCTTCATGTTGACAAGCACAATGGGTTCTTTTTTTTTTTTAATATTTTTTAGTTGTCAATGGACCTTTATTTTATTCATTTATTTATATGTGGTGCTGAGAATTGAACCCAGTGCCTCAGGCATGCTAGGCAAGCGCTCTACCACTGAGCCACATCCCAGCCCCAAGGGTTCTTGATGATAATATCCTTGAGGTATTAAAGATAAGATCCAGAAAATATCATTAACCTGGAGATTTAAATGGTGCCTACTATTAATTTCCCTGAGTCATCTAGTCCTGGAGTTCCTTTTGTTGCTTGAAATTTTCACTATTTGGAAAAAATTCTATTAAGTTTATACACACTATGTGAGAAGTACTTTAAATTATTTAAGAAGCAAATTTTGTAATATACTCTGCTCTGTGGGGAGACTTACTGAGTCAGAAGAGCTAGAGCAGTGATCAGATGAGCATTTTTCTTATTCAGAAGTCCCTGTTGAGTTATTTGAGTGACCTCAATCAAATAGGGGTTAAATGCTAGGTATTTTAGAGTAATGAGAAAATGATTAAGATAAATATTTGAAGTGCTTTCAAGTTCATTTTTATATACAACCTTTTACTTGGGCTACTGGAAGTACATTATGGTATTAATCTTTATAACATCTTTGTAGTAAAAGAAAATTGTATATAGGTGTGTTACTGCTGAAAAAAGTCATTTTGAGATGACCAAATAATGGTGTACATTTGTAGAATTCAGACACAAAAATTAAAAAGGAACTTGAAACACTTGATGAGTAGTGTCTTTTGAATTGCTTCTTTCAGTGAACTTATTAAAACTGCTGATGGGGGACAGATTTCACTGGACTGGTTTGATAATGATAACAGTGTGAGTTATACGGATGACAGCACCAGACCTACTATCTTATTGTTGCCTGGCCTCACTGGAACGAGCAAGGAATCCTATATCCTTCATATGATCCATCTCAGTGAAGAACTGGGGTACAGGTACCAGTGAAAGAACTTTTTCCACTTTTTCACTGAATTCGTTCTAAATGAACTACAAATATATAGAAATGTGTGTTTCAGAAATATGTATTGTTTTTTGCATGGATTAAGCAATCCTCTAAATTACTATTATTATTTTTTGCTTCCTCTTGTCCCTCTTATTTCAGGAAAATATATAGCTGAATCATCTCCTAAGAAATGGCACTTGGCATAGTAGGCATTCAGCAAACTTAGGTTGAATGAAGGAATGAAATTAGAATCATCTGAGAATTAAGAGAAACAGTAGAATCTGAGAAACAGTAGAATCCAATGGAGGGAGTGTGTGGACAACAATAGTTACAAACTTCAGAGACTACGCAGTGGTTCCTGTCACACTCTGTATTTGGGCCTTCTATTCACTAATCTTGTCTCTCTGGCTAAGATCCCAAGTGCAAAAAAATATTTAAAATCATTGGTAGGTCTTCCTTATTTTTCCATAGGTGATCCATACCTCTTTTATCCACCTGAATTTGTAGGTGAACATGGCTAATGTCCAGTTGATGCCACAGCATTTTTGAGTAACCATTATTCAACTCAATCACCAGGTACAATTGAATTTTTTGCAAGTGATTTAGCATCTTTTAAGTTACAGGTTCACTGGGGATTGAATTCAGGGCCTCACACATGGTAAGCAAGTGCTCTACCACTGTATACTTGCAGCCTTAGCTCTAGGATCTTAAAGCAGGGTCTTTGTGAAAGGTATTGCCTTTTTTGTGCCTCAGTCTTTTTTAGCTGATGATAATTATTATAATGGAACACTCTTTCATTGGCATTTAAAGTAGAGTTGTACCTCTTGTTAAACTTGAAACATTTGTTTGTGTAAAAAACTAATGTTATGTTTGTGATAATAAAAACGTTTTGATGTAAAGGGGGAAATGCCATAGTGGCAAATTCAATTTTAACAAGTTAACTGATCTTTTACTGATAAGCCTATTTTGTCTATGAAGTGACATTCTTTCAGAAACTATGATATGATGTTCCAGAAATTTTCTAAACAGTAGCAGGAATTCATTATTCCATGTTGAAGCACCATCCAGTTAGATATGAGGCTTGTTTTCTTTTTTCTTTTCTTTTTTCTTTTTTTTTGCTAAAACTTAGTCATGCTCAGAAAGTACAGAATACCATAAAGCCTTTTGTACATATTTATTTTTTTTGAAAAAAATACTTTAGTTGTAGATGTACACAATACCTTTGTTTTATTTTTTATTTGTTTTCATGTGGTGCTGAGGATCGAACCCAGGCAAGTGCTGTACCACTGAGCCATAACCCCACTCCTTTTGTATTTATTTAAATTGCTGATTCTAGAGTTTGCCTGAACTGTCTCCCAAGACTTAGAAACTACTTTTATTTATATATTTTTTATTTATTTATTTTTTAAAACAGCAGAATGCATTTCAATTCACACAATGAGCACAATTTTTCATTTCTCTGGTTGTACACAAGGTAGAGTGACACCATTCGTGTCTTCATACATGTACCTAGGGTAATGATGTCCATCTCATTCCACCATCTTTCCTATCCCCATGCCCCCTCCCTTCGGCTCCCTCCCCTTTGCCCTATCCAAAGTTCCTCCATTTCTCCCATGCTGCCCGCCCTCCAGTATGGATAGTCATCCACTAATCAGAGAAAACATTGGGCCTTTGGATTTTGGGGATTGGCTTACTTCACTTAGCATGATATTCTCCAACTCCATCCATTTACCCGAAGATACCATGATTTTATTCTTTTAATGCTGAGTAATAGTCCATTGTGTATAGGTATTGCAGAGAAACTGCTTTTTTTTTTTTTCATTTCTTTTTAGCTGTAGATGGACACAATACCTTTATTTTATTTATTTATTTTGTGTGTGTGGTGCTGAGGATTGAACCTGGTGCCTCAAGCATGCTATGCAAGCACTGTTCCACTGAGCTATAACCACAGCCAGAGAAACTGTTTTTTAAAAAACAATGTAGTTGAGCCAGGCATGGTGGAACATGCCTGTAATCTCAGCTATGCAGGAGATTGAGACAGGAGGATTGCGAGTCGGAGGCCAGCCTGAATAACTTAGCAAGACCCTGCTTCAAAATAAAAAAATCAAAAGGACTGAGGATACAGCTCAGTGTTAGAGTGCCCTGGGTTCAATCCTCAGTACCACAAGAACAAAACAGTGTAGTTAAGAGGCTGGGGATATGCTCAGTGGTGGAATGCATGCTTAGCATGAGTAAGGCCTGAGTTTGATCCCCAACACCAAGAAACAAACAAATAATGTCATTGAAACTCAAGAACTAAATCTTATAACCCCTGGTATTGCCAGTATTCATGGTTTTTGTCCATCACTTGCAAAGTTGCCAAATTTTATTCATAGGTCTGTGTCTACACTATGCGTCAAAGCAGTTGGAAAGTTCTAAATTTCCTAGAGGTTAAAATTGTCTCTATTGATTCAGAAAAATTATTAAGGATATATGATACAAAGAAGGCTTTGTGACTAGGTGTGGTGGCGCACACCTGTAATCTCAGTGGCTCAGGAGGCTAAGGATCACCAGTTCAAAATCAGCCTCAGCAACTTAGCGAGGCCCTAAGCAACTTAGGGAGACCCTGTCTCTAAATAAAACAAAAAGGTCTGGGGATGTGGCTCAGTGGTTAAGTACCCCTGAGTTCAATCCCTGGTACCAAAATAATAAGAAGGAGAAGGAGAAGGTGGCAGTGGCTTTGTGCTAGGTACTATGAATACAAACAGTTGTGAAATGTTTTTGTTTGCCTCCAGGAATACATGACAAAGGAAGCCTAGATCAGTTTATCATTAACTGCTTGAAAACTTAGCCCATTTGAGTTTAAAGGATGCTAACAATTGGATTGGATTTGTAGGAAGCAGAATAGATGAATAAGCCATTGTCAATAAACTTTTCAATGGCCTCAGAACATATACCCATTTATTTTTAACTTCAAAGAGTTTCTGAATCTAGGTTCAGAGAAGCTGTGTCAGTTACCATTGTTATATAACAAACCAACCCAAAACCTAGTGACTTAAAACAACAACCATTCTGCTCACAATTCTGTGGGTTGGTAAATTGGCCTGAATCTAGCTGGGTGGGAGTCTTTAGTTCTTGGCCAAAATCATTTGTGTGTTTGTGGTCAACTGGAAGGACAACTTTGTGCTTGGGGCCCTTCAGCTGGGATGACTCTTCTCAACTTAGTGTGGTCTCATTCACCACTGGGCTCACCCTGAACTTGTTCATTTGGTGGCAGAGGATTCCAAGAGTCAAAAGTAGAAGGTACAAGGCTTCTTAAGGCCCAGACTGAGAATTCCCACTGTATTGATTCTGCCACATTCTGGTCAGAGAAAATTATGTATTCAGCCTAAAGAAGGAAATAGACTCCTGCTCTTGACAGGAAGAGCTACAAAATAGGTGGGAATGGCAGTGTACACCTATAATTCCCTCAGCTCAGGAGGCTGAGGCAGGAGAATCTCAAGTTCAAGGCCAGCCTCAGAAACTTGATGAGACTCTGTCTCACAAATAAAAAGTAAAAAAGAAATGGTGATGTAGCTCAGAGGTGAAGTGCCCCTAGGTTCAATCCCCAGTAACCCCCACCCCCTCAAAAAAGAGCTACAAAATATTTTTGTAGTCTACCACAGAAAACCAGGTAGTTTCAAAGACCACTGAGGTAAAAAATAGATCTGGAAGTTTAGCACAAGGCTGGATTGAGTCCCTAGGAGACAAAATGGAACTAAGTCATCAATGCTATAGCAGGAGATCTGGCAGGGAACAGGGTGTGTGTGGAAGGCTGTCCAATATGGCAGTATGTGTGTGGACTTTGGAATCAGGCCTGAATTCACATCTTGGAACTGCCACTTATTGAGTGACCCTGGGCAATAAATTGAACTTCACATCCAGGCAGGGTGATGTGCACCTGTAATCCCAGCAATTTGGGAGGCTGAGGTAGGAGGATTCCAAGTTCAAAGTCAGTCTCAGCAACTTAGTAAGGCCCTAAGCAACTTAGTAAGACCCTGTCTCAAAACTTTAAAAAAAGGGGGGGAGGGGCTGGGGATATGGCTTAGTGGTATAGTGCCCCTAGATTTAATCACTGGTACCAAATAAATAAATAAATACATTGAACTTTGCACATCACAGTTTTCTCACTCAATTTAGCTAGAATGTACAAAGTATATGGTTTAGTGCCTTGCACAAAGCAAGCCTTCAGAAAATATTTATATCTTCCTTGTCTTCTATTCCCTGATCAGAGTAGAAAATGTTCTATAATTTAGAAGAGCAAGTACAAGCCAACCTGCCTCTTGGGAAATACAAATGTCTAGTTTGCGTGCAGGAATGTGTGGGTGTTGTTATAATTTCATTATATAGAGACTTTCATAGACAGTATGAATATCTCTGTAGTAAGGAATGCACTTGACTTTCTGGCCCCAGTTATTATCTTATCTAATATTGAGTGTTTAGAAAGGGTTGTGAATTCTGTTAGGTTACTAGGGAATTGTTGATGCTTCACTGGTAAGAGATGATTTAGACATTAGAATCTCACTCTCACCATATGGACAAACAAAACATAAGGGTTCGTTGTTGATGCTAAACAATTTCCCTATAGCTAAAAACTAATGAAAACAAAGTATTTTTTTCTATTAAGTTCCACTAATTCAAAATTAATGATTGATGGGATGGAAAGTAGGCTAAAGTTCTTGTAAGATAAGTGTGAACAAAGGTGTTTCAAAGTAATCAAAGGTAAATGGAATTGGATGGGAAATATTTGGCCTGTCTTTATTGACCATCTTCTGGGAGATTGCAGAACATCTGTCTTGCATATACCCAACCCTGAGAGGATAAAATTGCTGAAACAGACAAATTCTTCCAAATTTTATCAATCATTTAAGTCACCTACCTCTTGGAGAGTAACATAAAGAAGGTAGGAGGCCAGAAGAATGTCCAGAGAAATCCTCCTCATGGAAACCCAGAGCACAAGAAAAGATAGTTTGCTCTGGGGCTGGGGTTGTGGCTCAGTGGTGGAGCACTTGCCTAGCACGCGGGAGGCACTGGGTTCAATCCTCAGTACCACATAAAAATAAATAAATAAAATAAAAGTATTGTGCCCATCTACAACAAAAACAACATTTAAAAAAAGATCGTTTGCTCTGATGATTTACACCTGTGCAATTGAACAAGTTGTTGAGAAATCTTATTCATATATTTTAGATTTCTTTTCAAAAAAAGTCTGCAAGACAGGCCTGGTGATGAATCCCTGTAGTTTTGTTCCTCCTGTTGCTCAGTAGGAGGCAGGAGGATTGCTTGAGCCCAGGAGTTCAAAACCAGCCTAGGCAACATGAGTGAAAATCTATCTCAAAACAAATAAACAAACAAATAAGTAACTCCATTCAAGAATATAGCCTCGTAGGTATTATTTTATGTTCCTGAATAATATTTCATTTTCTTAAACCTTTTCCGCATTCTCTGAATTGATTTCCAATACTAAAACAAAAACAGGGAGAAAAAAAGGAACCAATAACATCTAAATCATCTTTTACCTTGACCTTTTTATTCATTTACCATTATATTCCACTCCCAGCTAATATTTTTAAAAAGTCTCACCCAGAATTATATAATAATAAGTTCATTGAAATCTAGGTCAGTCATTAAGTATTTTGGGACTGTAAAGTACAGTATCAGAACCTATATTCCCAAGGAGCATACAGTCTAGTTGAAGTGACAGGAGCATGCAGAAGTAGGGAAGTATGCATTAGAAAGGACCAGGATTGGGGCTGGGGTTGTAGCTCAGTGGTAGAGAGCTTTCCTAGCATGTGTGAGGCACTGGGTTCTGTTCTCCGCATGGCATATAAATAAATGAGTAAAATAAAGGTCCATCAGTGTCTAAAAAAAGAAAAGAAAAAAGAAAGGACCAGGGTTGGCTGCCAGTGACAGAAAACAAAATAACAATGCTTAAAAGATACAAATTAATTTCTCTCTCATGAAAGAAATCCAAGAAAGTGGACCACAGCTTTCCTGGTGTTCTACAGTGCCAGGAACCCAGGCTTTTATCATGTTTCTTTGACCCTAGTTATATTGCATTCCAGGACCCAAGAAAGAAATTAAAAGCATACCCCAAAAGTACCATCTTTCTTTTTTTAGTTTTTTTTTTTTAGTTGTAGATGGACACAATACTTTTATTTATGTATTTATTTATTTAAAAAAATTTTTTTGTTGTTAATGGACCTTTATTTATTTATTTCTTTATATGTGGTGCTGGAGAATCGAACCTAGTGCCTCACACATGCTAGGCAAGTGCTCTACCACCAAGCCACAACCCCAGCCCTATTTATTTCTTTTATGTGATGCTGAGGATCAAACCCAGTGCCTCACACATGTGAGACAAGTGCTCTACCACTGAGCCACAACCCCAGCCCAAAAGTACCATCTTTCTTTAAAGGTGCATTACCCAAGGGGCTTGTAGGGAGGCATAGCTAAGTGATAGAGATTTGCCTAGCATAGGTGAGGTCTTGGGTTCAATTCCCAGCACTGAAAAAAAAAAAACAAAAAACCCAAAAACCCAGCAATTGTACACACCACTTTTGCTTGTTTCTCATTGGCCTGCTCTTAACTGCAAGGAAAGCTTAAAAATTTAATTTTATTTTAGACACCTGTTACTGAGGAAGAAAGGGAAGATGATTAGCAGCCTCTACCACTGAGTGGTCAGAGTTGGAAGTAGGATTCTGGAATATCAGAACCAAGAGGGACATTTTATGGAGAGATGGAGTAGGTCAACAGTGTCAGATATAGCTGGCAGAGCAAGGAGAACATGGATGGCTCACACATTTGATTCGATAAGTTTGGCAGAAGAGAAACAGGAGAGTTGTTAGAAGATGGAAAAAGATCATTTGAGGGTTTTCAACATTGTAGAATTGTGTTTCAAGAAATTTCTTATTCTCATGCCACTTGTTTTTGGGGGAGTGTTGGTTATTTGTTTTGCTACTTAGAAAAAGCACTGATTTTTTATAGTTTAGCAGGATCAAAGTCTTTTATTTTTCACTGCAGATTGCACTTATTAGTAGCAAGGATGCCATTGTCCATCCTTTATATTTTTGAGATTTAAAGTGGGACATATTTTTAAAAGTGGTTAAAATTTGAAAATTTGACTACTTTTATTTTATTTTATTTCATTTTGCCAGTGCTGGAGATCAAACCCAGGGTCTCAGGCATGCTAGGCAAGTGTTCAACCACTGAGCTGCAACTCCAGCCTGGCTGCTTTTAAATCTTTTAAATATTTATCTACTTTCAAGTTTGGGGTTTGGACCTGAGAAATTTTTTTACTTAGGAGAAGCGGCAGCTATAAATACTATGACTTTCTATGATGTTTAGCTCTTCTTGCAGCATTAAAGGTGCCTTGGGGGTCATCTGCAGACTCTGAGGGGGGCAAAATGAGGGAGGTCAAACGAAGGAAAATGAGGCAGTGAAGAAAGTGTGAGTTTCAATCCCAGTGGTTCAGGAGGCTGAAGCAGGAGGATTTTGAGTTCAAAGCCAGCCTCAGCAATTTAGGAAAGCCTTAAGTAACTGAGCAAGACCCTGTCTCTAAAAAAATCATAAAAAAGGGCCAGAGGATGAGGCTCAGTGGTTAAGTGCCCGTGGGTTCAATCCTCAGTAACAATAACAACAAAAATGTGAATATCCACTGCCTCCCTCCAATCTGAAAGCAGTATCTTAGATAAGAAGTTATTGTGAATTAACACTAGAATATTTTCAGCTCAGTAATTCATTTCTTGTTATTAAAACAATTTGGTTTTTAAAATCTTGGAAATATGGTTGTTAACTGATTATTCATGAGCCTAGCTAGATTAATTAATGCATATTAAAAAACACCAAAGAATTTAGCCTATTTAATGATTTTCTGGAGAAAGTTATGATGGGTTCTGACAAGTGGTCCCATTCTCCAAAGAACTCATTAGATATTCCACTATAAAACGATACCTCATTTCACACACTTTCAGGGACAAAGCTCTTTTTATCAGTGTTGGTATACCCATAAGGGCACTCTGTGTTCAGAACTCCCATATTTCTTGGAAAAAGACTTGAATGTTACTAGCTCAGATAGCATGGGGCAGCACAATGAGATGGTTAAGAGGATTCTTAAGTCAGATCTCCCTGGGCTCAGCTCTGTCACACGATAACTTGTATATCCAGGGACAGATGATTTAACCTCTCTGTACCCCATTTTTCTCCTCTCTAACAATACCTTACACCTCCTAGGATTGTGAGCTTTGTTTGTAATGTATATAAAGGATATCAGCTGGCACCTGGCCCATAATGATCATTTTCTAAAAAGCGTTGGCTATGAAATCCAAGAATAAATCAGGGCCATTGTTTGGTTCAGGGAAGAGCCTTACTATTTTGGTCTAGTCTCTAGTCAGATAGAAATGAGGTACTTACTATGTAGGCCCTATTTACCAGGAAGAAACCATTCCAAGAAGGTAGAAATACAATAATGTCAGTGTGCCTGGCCAGGCAATGGGTGGTCCAGGAAGCAGGAAGGAAATGCCTTACTAAGAGTGGCTGCTGGAATCTACATCATCCTGTAATACTTGTCTCTGGTAATAAAGTTTCTAGCATTGGACTTGTGACACTGCGGTTAGTTATGAACACTATGAACGTGAAACATTCAGCTAGTTCAACTTGGTATTTAGTTGACAGAATCTATGAAGAATGTCAGAAACCAGGCACAGTGGTGCATACCTATAATCCCAGCACTTTGGGAGGCTGAGACAGGAGGATCATGAGTTCAAAGCCAGCCTCAGCAACGGCAAGGCACTGAACAACTCAGGGAGACCTTGTCTCTATATAAAACACAAAACAGGGCTGGGGATGTGGCTCAGTGGTCTAGTACCCCTGAGGTCAATC
>PVHX01004755.1:0-120000 GCA_004024805.1 Geosciurus inauris
AGAAAGAAAGAAAGAAAGAAAGAAAGAAAGAAAGAAAGAAAGAAAGAAAGAAAGAAAAGAAAGAAAGAAAGAAAGAAAGAAAGAAAGAGAAAGGAAGGAAGGAGGGAGGGAGGGAGGGAGGAAGAGAGGAAGAGAAGAAGAGGAAGGAAGAAAGGAAGGAAAGAGAAAGAAGGAAAGAAGAAAGAAAAAAAAGAAGGAAGGAAGGAAGGCAGGCAGGCAGGTGAAGGTGCCAGCAGGGCAGTATCTCCTACCTGGTAACTCCCTGTCCTTGAAGGGGTCATCCAGCTCTGCACTCTTGGCTCTGGCGTCACTCTCACAGTTGGGCATCACATAGCTGGGAAGGTAGAGAAGTGGGAGGTTTGGAGGGGTTGGCAACAAAGAATACTTAAGTCACTACTGCCCAGCAAAGGTCTGTGTTGTCACCCAGCCTAGAGCCCTCAGGGTTGGCAGCAAAATGTCTCCTGCACTGTCTAGCACCTACAAGGCAATCCAGCATAAATGTTCCCATTGAAACATGTTCAGATATGTCATTTTAACCACTCAAGCATAATAACAGGGCCACCCTAGATCTGCACACAGGATCTTTTTTGATTCATAGAACCTGTTGACTCTAACAACATAATAATCTCATCAGGCAACGGAACCCCAGGAAAGTTAATACTTTTCCAAGTTCCAAAGCTAGAAAGAGTCAGCTCTGTGACCAGAATCCAGGTCCCAGGATCTTTCTAACTGAATCTCATCTGCTCATGAATAAAAAAGCTGGTCTCCTAGTGATTTGACTCCCACCAAACCAGGGCAGTAAAGCTGAGAAATGCTAGCAGAACTGGAAGCTGGTCCTCTTAACCCAGGACCCAGCTCAGATGCAAGAGGCTGTGGGTGGGCTTACCGTGTGGAGGTCCCAGGCAGCGGGCGCCCCGTGTCCACCAGCACACACCAGCAGTAACCAGTGGACTGGTGGCACTGCACTGGCTTATAGAGCCCCCCGGGGGCACACTCAGGGATGACAATGCCCTCACGGGGATTCTGCCGGGCCTCTTCCAGGGCGCTCTGTCTCTCCTGGTCACACGAGTGGACTTTCTCTGTAAGAGAAGATGCAGCCTCTGTGACTATCACTTCTGTGCCCGGCATCCAAAGTCAAGAGCAATCACCAGGCCTGGCCCCAAGGAACTGATGGCCTGGATGTTGAAGCATCACAGACGGCTGTGTCTCCCATGCCAGCCTGTGGTGAGGGGCTGGGAAGCCCAGAACAGCCCTGTGGTCATCTCCACTGCCAGGGTTCATCAGCATCTGCTGCTGCAACGAGCCAGCCAAGGACTCCACGGCTGCTCCTTCTCAGAGCGGCAGTTTGCCCTGGGGCTGGAATTTCCTCACTGTTTTCAGAGTGGTTCCTGCTGATGCACTGTCTACTGGCTCCGGGAGAGGCAGGCGCAAGAGCCAGGCTGCCCAGCGAGCCGATGCAGAGATGTCATGTGTAGGTAGACGCCAAGCCCAGACACAGCAGGACAGAGCACGAGCCACCAGCCTCATGCACAGTGATGCTCACCACCCAAGAAGAACAGATGAAAGAGCCAAGTTCAGCTCTTTCCCATCCTCCAACTGGCCAGACAAAGTAGGCCAATGAGCTTGGATTGATTACTCAATTCTGCTTCCGTCCAGTGGGAGGGAAAACAGGCCTGGCAGGAAGGTGTCTGCGCTCAGAGGTCTCAGGAACAAGTCAACATGTCTGAACATCCAAACCAGGTTTCCCCTGAGCCAGGCCCAGGCAGAGACAGTGTAAGGTCCCTGCACAAGGCATGGAGCCTCACACCTGCACAGTCCTTACCTGAGAATTCTACCCCATCCACCAGCCTGGTTTCCCTTGCTGTTTGTTGGTTTTGCTTTTGTTTCTGTTTTAATATTTAAAAATAAATCGTGTCGGGTTTCTTTCCTTATTATAAAGAAAACTTTAAAAAAGAAAAAAAAATGAACTACCCATAACCTCACCAAAGTTAACCCCTCCACCTTCCTTAGATCTTTTGCCATGTACACATGTATAAGCCAATTCAGTCGCACAACACAATCTACCCTTTTTTTTTTAAAACAAAACAAGGATTGCATTATGAACCTGTACTAAAACCTTATTTTTTTTCATTTATCTATTTATTTCCTGATTTTATGATTACTTTTTTTTTTTTTCATGACCATTATTCTGCAGCTTTCCTCTTGAAGAAGTTGATAGGAATATAGTCTTGGGCATCTGGTGGAATTTTTGTATGCTTACAAAATGCCATTCTTAGAGCAGGAACTTGGCATCAGGAATCTAGAGAGCCATGTCACTTACTAAACACAGAGCAAATGATCAAAATCACAGAGATGTTACCCAGTGAAGCCAAAGACCTCAAAGTAATGGCTCCATTAATGACACACATACATGGGAGGCACAAATACATCACAGGTGTACAAAAAACACAAAGCTCAACACTAACTTAAAGAAGTTAGATGATGGGCCTGGCGTGGTGGCACATGCCTATAATCCCAGCAGCTCGGGAGGCTGAAGCAGGAGGATCACAAGTTCAAAGCCAGCCTCAGCAATGGCGAGGTGCTCAGCAACTCAGTGAGACCCTGTCTCTAAATAAAATACCAAATAGGGCTGGGGATTGTAGCTCAGTGATTGAGTGCCCCTGAGTTCAATCCCCAGTACCAAACAAAAAAAAGTTAGATGATAGGAAACCATCCTTTGTTTCACTGGCAAGGAAAATGCTGATGAATAACCATAGCCCAGTAATTCTCTTTGCGGGTAAGTGGAATATTTCCTTGGGGCCTAAAAATATCTGAGGGACAAGAGGCAGGTAGGTATATATATATATATATATATATATATATATATATATATATATATATATATAGTATATTCACTACAGAAATGCAATTTTTAACTTGGAAAATGAAAAAATAACTATTGTTTCCATAATGCAAACTCAGCAAAGCTAAAGAGACTCTCCTGGCTGGACAAGGTGTAGGTCAAAGCAACCGATGAACATCAGACTAGGGATTCTGCCCCCAGTTGTAACCACCACCAGAGCAGCACCTGAAGGCAGCTTAGGAAAGAGACCAAAGCAGAGTGGGAAAGGGGGCCTGGGGAAACCTGGTGTGTGGACCCCTCACTCTGACTTCAGTCTCTGGCTGGGAAGGCAACTTCAAGTGGATTACACAAAAGGTTTGTAATAGCTCCCTCCACCCCAATTTGGTAGCCTTACATTCTTGCGTCATATTCATGCCATGAAAGAGGCAACAGCAAAGCAAAGGCAGAGGAAAACAGCTTTGTTGCTGGCACCACGTTCCTACAACAACCTCTGACAGAGGCTTGAATCAAAGCCCTCCAGGCCAACCTTCTGAGCCATAAATTAGAAACAGGGAGATACCAGGAGGGGAGGAGGGAACTCCCTTCCCCCGCACAGTGGGGGCAGCATGAGTAATGAACCTGAATTCACACCACTGGGGGCCCTGGAGCCCGTGGCAATGTGGGCAGAGGCCAGGTACGAAGAGATGTGGCCAGTGGTGTGGGCCCTGTGGATCGATTTCTGGAGGTCCTTGAAGGCTGTTCAGAAATGTGTACAGTCAGCTTCTGGAAAGTTCTATAGAGAAAATCATAAATGATAAAGCTCATAATCTAGAAAAATGGAGAGTTAGCATGGAATTAAGGAGAAGGCTAAACACAGTGTTTGTTACTTTATTATCTCATTATTCATTATTCATCTATTTATTAGTTTATTATAGTCCCTGCATGTCCAGGTGCCCTCTTAGAAAAAGACAAGAGTGGTTTATCATAATAGCAGCAACCATTTGTGAAAAGTACTCCATGTGTCTTCCATAAAGAGACCCTCTCCCTTAAAATCAGCTTTACAACTAATAACAATAAAAGCTAATATTCATTGAATAAAATGTGCCAGGAAATAGGCTAAAAGTTTTCCCTTTTAATCTCCTGGCCCACCTGAGGTAGGGACTATTAGGATGCCCACTTTGGAGACAAGGAAGATGAACTTTAGAGATCATGCATTTTCCCAATCCATTCTGAAGAAGAGAGATACAGCATGCTGGGGATTCCAGTCAAGGACAGTGAAGCCCACCTTGCTAACCTCAATGTGGTATTACCCCTAACCACTTGCCCTAGGAAGAAAATGCAGACATTTTTACTGTGAGCCCTTCCGGGTCAGTACTTTGCAGATTACCCCAAACCTGCTGCATTCAAAACCAAGTGTGCTGGATAGCACAGCTTCTTCTGTACTGACCATATCTTCTCAACTTAAGCACACCACCAATCTTTTACCTGAGTATTTTTCTCTATGCCTCCGAAGTAGAAAACTTAAAACTCAATTGGTAACTCACCTGCCAGTTCAAAACTATAAAATGAACATCAGTGGCTAACATTTACTTGAGCATTTACCATGAGCCAGACTTGGAACCTGGCACTCTACTTGAATTAATCCACGTCACGCTCCTCCAACACCTGCAAGAGGCATGTTACCACCCTGAGGAGAGGATGCAGGAATTTGATCAAGACCACACAATTAGGAGGCAGCAGGATCAGGACTCCAGTTTGGCTACATCCTTCACCTCTTGCAATGACGTCTTTTTAGATTGCCACAGGCTAATCTAATTTGTAATCTAACCTACATTTTTATTTTACTCGGTATATGTAGTAGATCGTTATGAAATATTCTTCAGTGACTATGCCTCCCTCTCTTCATGCCTATTATGATTTATATAGAGGTGTCCCCCCAAAATCTCATGTGTGCAAAAATGTAAGAAAAAGTAGAGGTGAAATGATTGGGTTATGAGAGCTTTAACCTAATCAGTACATTAACCCACTGATATGGGAGTGACCAGAGGAGGTGGGTCACTGGGGATGTGCCTTTGGGGTTTATATTTTGTCCCTGGTGAGCACAGCTCTCTCTGCTTCCCCATTGCCTTCCTCCATGACAGGCTGCCTCACGTAGGGTCCAGAGCTATGGAGTTTGCTGTTTATGAACTGAGAACTCTGAAACCATGAGTGCCAAATAAACCTTTCCTCCCCAAGTCTTTTGGTCACAGTGATAAAAAAATATGATCAAAATGGTGCCTTCGTATAGATCCATCGACACTGATGATGATTGGCTTTAGCCAGCAAAATGTCCCAGTGATGATGCTGGAGGACCAGGGAGACCTTGGGAGGCTTTGCAGCTTCCCCTGTCACTTCCGTGGAAGCTGCCTTCAGGTCACCATATAAGAAAACTGGTCTAGCCTCCTGGAGAAGAGAGGACACAGACAAGGTGAAGCAGTTTATTTAACCCATAGCCAGCACCAACTGCCTGACATGTGAGAGGCCATCAGGGGTCTTCTGGCCCCACTGACCCTCTACCTGGATGAGACCTCCAGGGAATTTAAGCAAAACCAGTTAAAGAACCACTGGGCCAACCCATAGACATATTAGCAAGAATAAATTATTTTTATGGTAAGTCAATAAATTTGGAAGTGGTTTATTACACAGTAATAGATAACTGAAACATCTAGACCTGCTCTATTCCTGATCAACTTATCACATAAGTACTTTTGCAGCCCCTGAAAGTCATTCAATCAACCAACCAATCATCATCAAATTATTCCTGCAGTGCTTCTCCATGCAAATGCTAATAAGCAAGTACCAAGGGGTACAGGATCATTCTGTATCTGAGAACCCAGAAGTCAGCCCATCCTGGGGCTGTTACCCTCTGCTCTTCTCAATTACCTCCCAAATGAATCTTAAAATTCACATCTATCAGTTTTCCTAGAAGTCACTTTCCAGAATGCAAGACAGGCCGTCACTTTCAAGGGTCTCTTTACCACTGTCTATTGAGAGAGGGCAGAGTCCCCCAAAGTGGACACCCACTGTTCTCAAACATGCTGTCTCTGCTTAGGAGGGAAAGAGGACAAGATGAGAAAGTCTGTCCAGTAACTACAGGAATGAGCCAGGACCACCTGCACATACTCGGAAGACATAATAAACAGCAGGGAAGAGGGAAAAACCGGGGCTGGCCAGGGGACCTATCCTTTTATAATCTCATCCCTGGGATGGTGCAGAGAAGAAAGGAGAGCCTGGTCACACCTGACATGACAGCGAGTGACTGAAGCTCCCCTCACAAACCTTTGGCTGCTAAAGAAGACACAGAACAGAGAAGCACCCTCTGGAGAAATGCAGCCAAGTTCAGCTGCTCCCACCAGAAAACACACATTCCCCTCCTCGGCCACTCCAAAGCAGGCCCAGGAGTGGACAGAGCAGGAGACAAGGGAAGAAAGGGCAGATTGAACCAGACAAACATAAACCCTGAAGGCCAGGGCCCGAGCCTTAGGTACCCCGCCAAGAAGGGATAAGCATGGAGAAGAGCTCTGTCTGTGTGCGGGCCCATGCCTCTCTGCTACCCACGGTAATTAGGAGTGAAGGAGGACACGGATAACCTAAATCCTCAGCTAAGCCCCAATCTTGATTTTAGCCCAGAGTTTATCCTTTTCTCCTGGGAACCTTTTTTCTTTCATCATCTTTTTTCTTCTTTACTTTTTTTTCTTAAGCAAAAATGGCCAACAAACATAAACATTACAAGATATGAGTTTCAGCTCCCTGGGCTTGGTCTTAGACTTTCTGGTTGCCGCCTTCCGGAGGAGGATGTGCTAAAAGAAGGCACAGAGAGAAAGGCTAAAATCCTGGGTAAGCCAATACCCAAGCACCTTCAGGATACAGTCAGCAGTGATGGGTGGGCCAGCCACACTGTGAACTCTCTGAAAAATGAGAAGGGGAATCTCACTGTGGCAGAGGCAATGGGAAAGATGGGGGGTAAGAAAAGGCAATGGTGAGACCCTTGCCACTCAAGGATCTGCAGAGAAAGAAATCCAGTGTGGGGAGGGGGGATTTTAAGGAGTTGGCTTAGGTGATTACAGGGACTAGCAAGCCTGAACTATGTAGGCTGGAAACTCAGGTAAGAGTGACAGAGCAGTCTTGAGTACAGAAGCAAAAGGTCAAGTCCACAGGTTGGACACTCAGGCAGGACTTCTGTGTTAGTCTTGAAGTAGAATCCCTTCTTCTTTGAAAAACCTCAGATTTTGCTCCAAAGAACTTCAAAACTGAGCCAGGTGTGGTGGTGCACACCTATAACCCCAGCGACTTGGGAAGCTGAGGCAGGAAGACTGCAAGTTTGAGGCCAGCCTCAGCAACTTACAAGGCCTTGTCTCAAAATAAAAAAAAATAAAAAGGGCTTGGGATGTAGCTCAGTGGTAACCTGCCTGCCCTCCCACCCCCATTAAATCCCCCCCCCAAAAAAACCTTCAAACCTGATTGGATAAGGCCCACCCCACATCATGAAGGGTAAATTAATTAAAGTCAACTGACTATTAAATGTTCACTATATCCACAAAATATCTCTGCAGTAACATCTAGACAGTGTTTGACCAAACAAAGGAGCCTAGTTGCCTAGCCAAGTGGACATATAGAAAAAGCCATCGTAAGGTCCACAGGAATGATGAATGTGAGGAAACAGCCAAGTCTTACATAGAACCACACACAGAAGATCTGAGAGGAGTCCCAGGCCTCCAAGACCTGGGCTAGGAAGACACCTGGACCAGGGATTCTGTCCACCCAGAGAAAGAGCCAGGGACTCTCTTTCTGGAGGAGGATCTGTTGATATGGCAGCTACTCAGGTCATCTTGACACAGTTGCTTAAACTACAGAAAAGACAGTGGAAAGCTGACATTGTCCTGGGAAATGAGGGCCTAAAGAAAAACTGGGGCTCAAGAGGAGGATGCAAAGAAGGTCTGGGGCCAGGCTGTTCATGGGTGTGGACCTTATGCTGGTGCTCTGAAGAGGCCAGAAAAGTTCCTAAAAAAGCAAGCAAGAAAGAACTAGCCAGGAAAGCTTAACCTAGCCGTATTCAAGGCCTTTCTCCATCCCTGAAGCTTGCCCTGAGGGTTTCACCCTGGCAGAAAGCTAAGGAACACTACGGCCCCTGCGGAGTCTCCGCCCCTTCTGTGACCCTAGCCCTTGGTATCCTAACCTCACAAGGCTGCAAGCTCCTGAGAGTAAGGGCTGTGGCATCCTTTCTGATTTTCACCAACCCCGTCCCTGGCACCAGCTCCTCGCTCAGAAGAGAAACATGGAATCTTAGGGATAAAAAATTCAGGAAGAGTATTTAGTCCAAGAAGTTCATTCTAGTCTGATGCTCCAGAGATAGGACCACCCACTGTGGAATAAATGCCAAATGGTGGGGATCAGACTGCAGGGGCTGCATAAAGAATATCTGCCCCTTGATTCATCCTGGGAAATGAGACACTCAGCCCTCAGACCATCGAGACTTGATTTTCTTAGGTGGGGAACATCAATAAAAGGTTACCCAGCCTGAAAAATGAGAGAAGCTTACTTATGTTTCATTGCAAAAGAAATGATCATGCCAGGACAAACATATTAAGGAAAACACTGGTGTCATGTTGCTTACAGTGATGCCGAAACCCCTTCAAATACCTCCCGCCCACCTCGCCTCTTATCAAAAATGAATGAAGTGCTGAAAGATAACCCAAAATAACAAACCATGCGTTAGAAATAACATTTCCAAATTACAACATGAAATGCCAGAGGTGTAAGGAACTATGTGCCTCCTGCCTCAGGATTCTCCAGGTTCACACCAGTATGTGGATGGGTGGTATCACCACCACCCCAAAATTCCTGGGTGGCTGAGAACTTGGTGAAAGAAGGAAGTTCAGAAGCAAAAGGAGGGAAAGGTGGGGCCAAATCTTAAGGCACTGACCTTGCTGCTCAGGTTTGCTGCTCAGGAAGGCAAGCACCAGGCCCAGAGACGTGGTGCTCAGGAGAGAAGCCTTGCTGGAGTCAGTGATCTTTGGGAGTGATTTATGGTGCATCACCGAGCAGGCCCTTTCTGTTTATTTAGCCACTTGGGGTTTTAGCACCTATGGTTTCAAGCCAACTATGTGAATAAGTTATTTTTCTTACTTGTGGACTTTGCATTTTCTTCACAGGAGGGGCTAAGTGGCCCCCGGAGGATCATTTTTCTAAGCACCATTTGCTGGGCTGGCCCTGCCCTTTCACCGTGGGCTCTCCATCACCCATGTCACTGAATGCCACTTGGCCTGAGCTAATTCCCAAGCCTCAACATCCATGTGACTCAGACTTACCCAGGGGTTCTCACAACCCCTGAAGAAGAGGAGAGCCCACGAAACCACTGCTCAGGGCTCCCTTCAGAACACACGGTAGACAACTAACGCAAAAAAGAAGCTGCTAGAGCAGGAAGCAAATCACAGGCAGATAGAACCCAGCCAGTCCCTGGAATTGTGCTCAGGTGTGTACGGGGTAGAGCTGGGAGTGGGGAGAATAGGAAGAAAATGTGCACCAATTTTTAAAACAAAAAAGCTCTTTTCTCCACAGAGTATGCAGCGAAAGGAAGAGACAAAGATAACATCATCATCCAGTCAAAAGCTACAGAGGGGCCTTGGAGAAGACCTCGGGACCAGGCATCCATTCTGATTAGCCAACCAGCCAAGAGAACAGTCATCTTCCACTCCACCCCAGATGGGGAAGTGGGGATGGAGTAAAAGCTCAGCCAAATGGCTGTTCCCAAATGTCAGAGGTAACTTAGAGCATTCAGAAGAAAGATGTTCTGGGAGCCACAGTTCAGGGTGGAAGAGATACCTGGACTTCCTTGGCGTGGCTGAAAGCAGTAGAAAGTACCTATAATTCCTACTCCTTCACGCTCCAGCCAAGGGTCTAGCACACTGGGAGATTTCTTCAAAGTCAGGCACAGCTGGAACACAGGCAGCATAGTGTGGCAGTCAAGATCATGGGCTTTAGCATCTAAGAACCAGGCTCTCCTACTTGTTAGCCCTGTGACCTTGACTAGTTTACTTAAGTTCTCAAAGTCCCAGTTTCCTTATCTGTAAAAGTTGGGTGACCCCTAGCAGAGGCCTCACAAGGTCACTGTAAAGATTAGATGTCGCCATATACACGTATGGGGGGGGGCGGAACTCCGTGGCAGAGCATGCATTTAACATGTGCAAGGCCCTGGGTATGATCCCCAGCACCACATAAAATTAAAAAATTAAAAAACAAATAAATGTAATAGTAGATGTAAAGCATTTAACCCAGTACCAAAGTGCATTGATAAATGGTAGCTGCTATATGACCTGAGGTGATGGTGTCTCAGTTCTACAGAGTACATGTGATCTTTCTGATCATCCTCATGTATGACTAGTCCCCTCCACTGACTTCAGTGGCTGACCTAGGAGGCAGGGTGATGGGAGCAGTCTGCCCCCAGTACAGGCAATAAAGGGGCACACTAAAGGTAAACTAAAAATACATGTAACTAAGAGCCAGTCTGCTCCTTACTAACATTATGCCAGAAATTCAAAACAATGCCAATGATAAATAGTCCTCCCTCCTGGGAGGGCACTACACTTTGCCTGCTTCCTTTGCCTGATGGTCAGCTCCTTCCTTACATGTTCCTTGTGTTACTTCCCTTACCCTCCTCCCAGCAGAGGCCTCAGCACGTAAGAGTGGTTGATGGACCTGGGACCCTGGACAAAGCCCTCAGCTAGTGTGGGCTCCTGATTTCTCATTGAAAATTAAATGGTGGTATTATACGACTCCCAGGCCCTTCTCACTCTAACAATCCGACCATTCAACAGCACTTTCCCATGACTCAGAGGCTGAGTCCATGACAAGACTGCTAGGGACATTCGAGCTCACCCCTGGACCTCAGACCTCTTTCTACAGTCTTTCCACAGGGCCTGCCAGCTACACCTACCTGTTGTGTCTCAGCGGCCCCATCTTCAGGCAAAACTAACCTTTCCCATCCCACATTCTTGATGCAGTAGAGAGCACCTCCTCATTGGGGTGTTTGCAGGTGGCACTGGAAATAGGGCATGTTGTTGGGATGAAGTGTCATGGGGGAGGAGGTGTAAGGGGAAATTACAAACCAGACAGCCTGTCTAAACAGTTTCTCTCTGCAGAACCTAATAAGGCCATGCATAGCTCACCATGGTCTGAGGTGGTGACCGCCTCCTTCCCACACAGACAGATGCTGAGCTCCTAAGGGTTAGGGGAGAATGAGATATAAACTCTACAGAGGATATTTCCTCCAGAATGGATTGTCCCAATATAGTACATATGCTTAACTCTTTTCTTAACTCCCCCCTCCAAAGTATCACTGACTCACATCCACTCAAGTTTTAGAGAAATTTCTGTCTCCATTGACTTATGCCATGAAGCAGGCAGATAGGACCCTCCCTCAAAGAACACCCAAAAATAGGAAAGCTTCACAGGGTTTTGCAAGGGCAAGCACTAAGAAATAGAAGGCTCTATTTTTTTCTAGTTTTTCCTCAGTAACTTTGTTGACCTTGACCTGACAGGCCCTGTAGTTTAAGGAACAAGAACTAAAAATAAAAATAAAAATTCAAACAAGGAAGAGACCACATAAAGGGGCAAGATGCAAGAGATATATTTTAACTTGTCAAAATTAAGTATCATAACTTCACTCTTTACCCTCAAAATGCCAATGTTGGTGTAAATTTATAAGGTGTTTATATTATACCCTGCCTATTCCCAAAGTCATTTACAAATAAACACGGAATAAAGAGCCTCAAATTAAAGCACAGACCATTCTGGACTTCCGACAAATTGAAATAAACCAATTACAACACCTGGACAGATCTTTGATTTCAGCTTTTTAGCAAGAAAAATGTCACCACGGCACCTGCATGAGATAGGCAGATGCCCAGAAGGTCAGTTATAGAAATAAATATCCAGGTTTGTTTTGATATAGATATTTTAAATGCACACAAGCCCAGGCCTGTCCCAGCTGCTAACGTTAGTGGATTACTCATTCTTCTTTCCAATCACGTCATGTGCGAGATTCCAGGTGGCTGTGGGATATTTGCTTACAACGGCTACCGCTGGTTTCCCTGTGAGCTGTTTATTTTTCCAGGCCTCAGGTCATTACATCAGCCTGTGGTTTCTAGGCAGGCCAAAAGTGCGGGCTTGTGGGGTGGGGGATCCAGCCAGGAAGCACAGTTGCCTCAGTGACCCCAGGCCCCAATCATAGCAGCTACCCCAGCAGGAACTTTCTGGGAGAGGGAAGAGCAATCCAAATTATGGCGAAGGGGCCCAAGGCAGGCCCAGAAGAACAATGTTCTTAACCTGGCAGGTAAGGGCAGGGATGCTGGGCATGGCTTACCTGTGACATCTACAGCATCTTGGGTAAAGAGACTCTTGCAGAAGGGGATGGGAGTGTCATTTTCATGGCAAAGCTTATAAGAAATGCACTTCTAGCACACGTCGTTGCTGTGTCTCTGGGAGTAGAGTTACCTTGACTTGCTTTATTTACTGATGTACAACAGGAAGCTTTGTTGGTTAAGGAGGAGAGAGAGGAGAGGCATGGTCCTTCTGGATTTAACTTATGTGGCCAGGTTCGTAGGGCCATGATCAAAGAGATCATCAGAAAAGAGAGGAAGGAAAGAAAGAGATGGAGACTCCACCAGAGGGCAACAAGCTATGGGGCCTGGGAGTGTCACTATGGTACACATGACCCTATTTCCTGAGAGATGTTAGCAACCTGGAGAAGGAAGCACAGAATTTTGTCATATGGAAATAAAAAGACACATAAACCACACAAATACAAAAAAGTCTTCCAGTGTCTGCATATAGTTAAATTAGAAACCTTGAAATATGGGATGAAGAATTAGATGAAGCCGAACTTGTCTTTTATTTCATCTCTGGACCTTCTTCTTTAAAGAGGTCTTAAAACTATTTTCACCTCTAGGTATTTTAAGAAATTCCTTGGTAGTTAACTCCTGGTAGAAAAACAAACAAACAAAACCCAAAAAACAAACAAACAAAAAAACACAAACAAAAACTTTTTGCAGGAATTCACACTTCCTTATAACAGCAGCACAGAGGCTCTGGCTGGCACTCATCTGTGACATGTTGCTGCAGAGTTGCAGGATGTTTGCTGGCCTGGGATATTTTCCTGAATGCAAGAAGAATTTGTGGTGTGATGGAGGAGAGGCGTTGCAGGTATAAGAATGGAAGAGAAGACCAAAGAGCAAATCTCTTACTGTTGGAGCTGCCAAGGACTCTGAGACAGCACTGACAACAGCAAAACATGACGAAGCCTTAAAAACAAGGACCCAAACTTCCAGGAGGTAAGCAGGAGACTGGACCCATCTGCAGGCATGTGTGCCCTGTTATTGCACAACTTCAGCAGTCCCGTGGAATTTTTCCAACATCAGCAGTCCCCAGGCCAGAAAACAAAGCTGGCGTCACAGGGTCTAAGTGTGAAAAAAGGATGTTTGGGTGTAAGAGAAACCAGGATAGCCCTTTTGCTTCTGAGATGGCTTAGAAGAAGAACCCTCACCCAGGGGGGCTTCATGGAGTCCTACTCTGACCTCCCCAGGCTTACAGCTGACACTCACCTGCACCCAGAATCTTCCATTAAAGTCTAATGGAAAATGGTCTCAGGTGTTTGACCCTGAGTTTCCAGTCCTCACCAGAGCCAGCTGCTCAGACACGAGTTATCACCAAAGTATGTCTGACTTATTAAACTGAATGGTGGCGACACGTGAGAAGAGGCTAGCACAACACCTAGAAGTATTCTATCCATGCAGCCATTGTTCTGTATCTTTAAAAAAAAAATCAATTATGGTGTATCTACTATGTACCGGCATTATATGTCTGTTGTTGAATCTTTGCAAAAAAAAAAAAAAAATTGCAAGGCGCTAACATTTTTTTACATATAAGAAAACCAAGATTCAGGGAGCTCCCAAGCTCACCAAATCTCACCAAGTCTCTCAGTGGGAAGCTAGCATTAGAAGCCAGCTCTGCAGGTTTGCATAATTCCAAAGCCCAAGTTGTGGTTATTACACGCTGTATCTCTACTAAATATATAAGATTCCCTACCTGTTGCCTACTAAAACCAAACCTCGGCATGCTTTCTTGGCAACACATTTGTGACAGTACCCTGCACCAGAACAGGATGGTGAAGTGAAATGGCTCATCTGAGATGATGAAGAGCCTCATGAGCTGCCTTGGCAGTTCCTGTGCTGATGCACGTTTATCTGGGTGCATCAGGAAGCATCTCAGGAGCCACAGCCCCTGCTTCTGTTTGATCTACAAAGAGGCCAAGAGTGAAACTTGAGTGAAACAATCCCATACACACCCTGCCATCCTGATGCTGCCATTCAGTCAATCAAATATGCTAGGGGGTCAGCAAACTTTTTCTGTAAAGTCACGCAGCAAATATTTTAGGCTTTGCAAGTCATACAGGCTCAGTCTCAGCTACTTAGATTTTCTCTTGTAGATGAAAACAACCAAGACAATACACAAATAAGTCAGAGTGGCTACTACTATGTTCTAATAAAACTTCATTTGCAAAATAATCAGTGGCTACTACTATGTTCTAATAAAACTTCATTTGCAAAATAATCAGTTGGCCACATGCTAACCCCTGCTTTATGCCTTTGTGGAACCACATCTTTTCCACATAACTACATCAAAAAGACTGACAGGTTTGAGGTTGTAGCTCAGTGGTAGAGCACTTGCCTAGCATGTGTGAGGCACTGGGTTCAATTCTCAGCACCACATATAAATAAATAAAATACAGGTCCATTGACAACTAAAAAACAAAACTATTTAAAAAAAAAGACTGACAGACCCTCAGTTAGTATAGCTAGTTGATCATGATAGAGAATGTCCCAATTTATCAGATCACTAAGGTATCAATACCTAATCATTATCCTTGGTCTCAGTCTCTCCCAGAGAACTGTTAGGTCTCCCACAACTGTCCTGTACACTAATCTTTCAGACATAACTGGGACCAACCAGGAAAAATAAAAGTGGCTGAGTCACTGCAGCAAAAAGAAGGTAGTTGTACCTGCCTTGAAACCATTTCTCAACATGACCCTGAACTCAACCAATAGGAAGTACACAGGCAAAGTAGAACAGAAAGCAGAACTTGAAATCATCTTTTTATTCTACTCAGAGAATACAGCACACAAAGAAGATATATTAGTCCCAAAGATAACTAGTTTTCTATGGCCCAACCACTTACTAGCTGTGATGCAGAACAAGTTACTACATCTCTCTCTGCTTCCAACACTTCATCTATGAGAGGGACAATAATTATGGATGTCTCATAGGGTTATGGTGAAATGAGCTCAAATGAGATAACAAATGAAAGTTCTACAGGACCTGATGAGATTAGCTACGATGACGGTGCTAGTCTAATTTTACTGATAATGAGGATCTCTTTCCCTCCATCTTCCCAAAGCAACGAAATGCATTGAGCTGGATTCTGTAATAGCCAGAACAGGCAGTCAATAAAGTTCTTGTGCTCTCAAAGAGAATGACCTAGATAGAGAAATTAACCACTGGTAGATAGAAAAGAAATTCATGGAAGCAATCCGCTAAATGTGAGTGTTTCAGGAAAAAGGTGCTATGTGATTCTGAAATCTCAGCCTCCTGTCAACCACTTGGTCACAGAATGAGAATGAATCCCCTTGCTGGGGGCTGGCAGACCTTCTAGGGTCTCAGGTACTAGGGAGACCATTTGCAAATGTTCCATCCAGCACTAGGTATTATAGGCACCAAAACCACTTATCTTTGACATGTCCATTTTTCTAACAGTAAGGAGGAAGTAGAAGGTGGTACTTAGAAAACTGTCTGATAAATGCTTTGCTTAGGGTTAATAGTGATCACTTATTCCCTGATTAAAGAATTCTTACAAGAATTGCTATCATTAATATTCCCATTAGTCCTATCAATAATTATGATAATACATATACTTACAATTTTTCATACACATAACTATTGATCATCCAGCCAGACATCAAATACCACATAGACACTAGTTTAGTAAATCTTTAATCAGTCTTTTGAAGGACAGATCATGACTCTATTCTATAGATTAGAACTGAAGCCCAAAGGGATTATTTGAGTTGGGATCACTCACTAAGTGATGGAACTAAGGGTTGGAACCAGAATATAAACCCAGGTTTGCTGATTCCAAACCACTATACTAGTGTGGTCCAAAGGAATTCACAGTCTCTATCCATCCCATACTTCCAACTCTTATCAGCGAACCAGGCATATGGAGAGGTACTAGCCAGTCCAAGTCAAAGAGAAAATCAACCAGTGCTTCAAGGATTCACCTCGTGGTCTCTAATACTCCTGTGCTCCAGCCCCCACACTGCCCCCTGGAGGACAGAGCTGGCACACAGATAAACCTTAAGGAGGCCAATGGCAGCCCACTCATCTCTCAGTGGTCATGTAAAACTCTGCCTGGGGGTTCAAAGGCATGTATCTTTTGTTCACAGTCCTTGAAATCTATAAGAAAAAATGATATGGCTAAATTCAATAACTTACATAAATTATGCAAAGTAGTATTTTGTGATCACAATGAAGGCTAAGGCTGGAAGAGAGAGATTTGGTTTGTTTCGTGTTGATGAACATTAAGTCTTTATCGATGGCAAATGAACTATATTGACTTTGGTCTTTATTTTGGATAAATAAACCCTACAAATAAATCTTACAGATCTTATCACCTTTCAAAAATGATCACCGTTCTACAAAGGGTTCAATCAGTGCCAAAATCTGACCACTCAAGACCCCCTGAAAGATCAGACCAGGAAAGACCTGACTACACACAACTTTTAGAGCCTTAAAAACACATAGACCACATTACTCCAGGATTGACGTCCAACCTGTTTATGCCCAGACATTCTTCTTTCAAATTCTTCTCCATGGCGTATAGAAAATCAGCTAAAATATTAAGATATACAGTCAAAACCGTTTTTAGATAAAGGATCAGCTATTCATAAAATATGATCCCTGAGTTGATAATTGAAAAAAAATAAAGTTGTAGAGAATGAATTCATCCAACCTCCTTATTTCATGGATGTAGAAATTCTGAAGACCAGACAAATTAAATGACTTACCTAAACCCACACGGTGGGTAAGCATGGAGCAACCAGGGGCAACCAAAGATGGACAGGGTGTGTATATAATCCAAGAAAGATGATTTACCTGAATTTCTTATATTGGTGTTGTTCAGTTTGGAGTCTTTGATCACCAAATGCTTAATCCATAGGGTGGGAGCTGTGATTTCTGGAAAATAAAGATTAAAGAAGACTATGTGTGTGAGAGAGATGGTCTAGGTAAAGAAGTAAAAAGCTTTTTTAAAAAGCCTAAGGCATGGAAACTTCAGCTATCTCCCTCAATGATATATCCCCCTGGTCCTAACACCCTCTCCCTTCCTTACGACAGAAGCTCCTCTCCCTACCAGCTCCCAAGAGCCAACCAGGGCATCCTGTGCTGGGAGGTAGAGTGGTCAGAGTCCAGAGGCACCAAGCCACTCCACCCAGGAATGAAAATATTATCCCAGGAGGTGAGGAACATGAGCCAAGCCAAGTCCCTCTCAGCTGCTTCTCAGGGAGAAGATTGAAAGGGGATAAGTCAACAAATGAACGCCAAACCAACCACAGAGACCATTTCAGAGGAAACAGCTTAGCCACAGTAGATTCAGCTTGCTCAAACTTTGCTCTAAGGGGGAAGAAAGGAAAAGGTCTCATGTGTGCTCCACCCCCCTTCCCATGGTCTCCCTGAGCAAAGGCCAAGTGCCTCCTCCATCCAGAGCACCCCAGGGTGCCTCCAGGCTCTCAGGACTCAGGTCACCCAGTGGACAGGGGATGGAAACCCCAGGAGATCCTGAGCATTCTGTGGAGGGATGAGATCTTCAGTGAGGGTACTGGGGAGGTCTCCCAAAATGACATGATCTCCATTCCTACCGGGTCCTCCAGGACCCAGACTTACCAATGACCTAGGGCCTTTGTGAATCACAAAGACATTTGAATTTTTAGGCATGAACGGACCTACGTTCCACCAGCTGAACCAGTTGCAAAGAATACCTCACCTTTCAATCCTCCTCAGAGCTGAGACTGTGCTAGCAACATCCCCGGCCACGGTGCCAACCACTGGCATTAACTCTTTTAAAATTCTTTGTCCTACTGTCCAGTTTCATGATCTAGGCCTGGACCCACTTGGCTGAGAGCTGCTAAACGTTTGCTACATAATGCTCTGAAAGCTGAACCTGGTGGCCAGATCATTTAGAGAATTCATGCTGCCAAACTTCCTGCTCCTGCCCCTGAGAATCTGGAGTACTCAGTAGAGTACCTGAAGAATAGAAGCCCTGCACAGCTTCAACTGGAATGGAGGCCAGACTTCTGCACCCTGGGCCCCTTCTATCTACTCCCACACATCCAAGGACTTCCATCATCTATTCTGTCACCAATCCCTAATTGCCTTGACCTGGAATTCCTCCTGTCCCAAATGTCTAGACTCAACTCTCAAGGCCCTACATAACCTAGCCAAGCTAGCCCCACTCACCCGTCTGTTTCCAGATACTTCTTTCTTTCTGTGAATGAAGGCACCCATGGCACCCCCTCCTTGTTCATGACAGTCCCCCTGCCCAATTCCTCCCCACTGCTTGCAGGATTCAGCTCAAGTCTCATCTCTTCACAGAAGCTTTTCCCAGACCACTGAGACTTCTTTCTCCCATAACTGTCTATTGCAACAAAAATCAAGACCACAGAATTTAGCACATAAAGCTCTCAGTGATTGCAACTATCGTAAGAACAAAGGGTGACATTGGCATGCACCCTGCTCATCCCCCAGGCGCCTCGCACCAGGCTAGGTACAGAGCTAGTAAGCACTGAAGGGACTTTCTCAGAGCACTGGATGACTTTCTCAGAGATGATTCCCTGCTCTTGGCAGCTCAGGCTGTGTTTTTGTTGGACATCAGGAGACAGGCAGGAAGCCTGGGGAAAACAGAGGGCCTTTCCAGGAGAGAGTGTTACCAGTTCCTTGGAGGATTTGCTTACATTGGGAAAAATTAAAATTAAGAAAGAAAATAATAATAATGAAGCTTAAACAAACATCTAAGGTTAAGACCTTTCCCACATCTGAAAATGTGTGGGAGGATGAGGGGTAGAAGTAATAAAAGGGCTTACCATCTCCATCGAACACAGGCTGAGTCTCCATCGTGGGTGTTGGCTTAGATCCGTCATCTGAATTGAGGGTTAAAAAGAAGCGAAAAGAAACTACCATTATTGAGGTAAATACTATCTACTCTCCAGCACTGTTGAATGGTTGGGGTTTGTACATGGCCCGGCCAAGTTCCAGTGAAGAGACCAAAGAAAAAGAAAAGAAAGAAGAAAAGATGGAGAAAGAAAAGAGAACCAGAGAGAGAAAGACACACACACACACATACACACACACACACACATATACAACAGTAAAACCATTCTGGGTGTGTGCTCACCACCCCAGGGAATGTACAAATGGACTCATGGCTTTGCAGGACCCTTTCTCATAAATCTGAAGATACCCAGATGATACCATTGTTCTCCCCCACTGGAGAGCCAGGAAGAGGGCATTTTCTCTAGTAGCCCTGGGCTTTAACCAGACATGTTCGGGTATGCAGCCTCTCTGGCATCATATCCTGGTGTCCCTAGTTCCATTCTTGCCCTCTTGTGAAGGTATTAGCTCAGAACCTTTTTCTAGTGGTCCTGATTGAAAAGCTTCGGGAAGACAAGAGACCCAAGTGCTATTCTTTTCCAAACTCCTAGCCATTTTTCTCCATCCTTGTCTAAAAATGATGAGCAGGTAGGAAGGATCACTCTCCTGCATGCTAAACTGAAGAGAATCAGAAATCCCTGGAACATCTTTAGCTATGAAACAGCATGACCTGTGATCCCCAGTAGGAGGTGGGGGCCAAGAAAACGGGAGACAACCTGTGAAACTACAGAAATCACCCTGGTCTTGCTTTTAAATTTCTAACATCAATGATGGGAGCAGGGAGCACCCAGTAGCAAAGTCCTAATGCTTATCATCCCTAGCACTGGCAGATCTTTGTACAGAGCAAGAACTTCTGCAGGATGGGATTTAGTGCAGACTTTGTTTATTTACCTTCTAGGACTCTGTTTCTTTCATCAAGGCCTCAAAACTTTTAGCTGCGAGAAGTGTTGTTCAACTTCTTTTTCATTATTGTCCATTTCAGAAGAATTTTAGACCTTTTTTTTCTAATCACTTCCTTGAAATTTTAATAACTCAAACTATATATCTGTTCACATTCTCTGTGTATGTGTATTTGTGCTTTATATGCAAAAAGAGTGATTTTTTTCATCTCCCCTAAGAAACAATTTCATCCCCTTGGTGAAGGGTGAGAACAGGTATCTTTGCCCATCTTGAGAATACATGGTTTAGAGATTTCTCTTTGTTTTCTCCCTCAGTGGGAGGAGGAAGGTTGAATACTATCGCCTCCAGTGGTTTGATGATTACACCGTTCTTCTCTTCCCAAGACCCCCCCAGAGGTCTTTAAGAATGGAACACGATATTCTCTGAACATTAACTATTTATGGAGAATGCAAGTTCTCAGATTGTGAGACGCCAGTCAGATCATCAATAATCGCAACTCTCCACCATTTGGAGTTCCCAGTACCTCTGGCCAACTTCCCTGCGATTTATCAGGGGAAGTAAGAATACAGATTCCTGATCTCTTTCTTGTATCAACACCCCACCCTTGGAATCTTAAGATTTGAGAGTTATGGAGACCCACACCCTTGCTGAAGGCCAGGCCAGCAACTTGACAGTTGTGACACCTGACCCCGCTATTATTCCCAAGTGCTGACACCAAGATCCAACTCTCACCAGGCCAAAGGTATCCTGAACTGACAACCCAAGGAATGAGATGTAGCAGGAAGGGAGGAGGAGCGACACCACACACTGTATCTGCTTCCAACTGGATCCCAAACAGGCATTTTTTGATGCCAAACTGTGAGAACTTGATCTGGAAGTCATTGAGGGGGAATAAACACAGAACAGAGCCACACAATGTCATTTTCTTTAATAGCATCACTTCCCCTGACTCTATTAACACCTCTTGCCATTGAATTCAATGAACCACTGAATGGAGTCTTTTTGCAGCTGCAATGCACATTTGGTTGCTTTTGCTGGATGCAGAGTTCACAGTGTAAATAGCCCAGCACAGTATGCTCAGCCCGTCCTCAGAGAGTCGCTTCACTTTAGGAGTCTCACAGGCTATCAAAGGGAAAGTAAGAGATCAAACTTTCAAAAAGGGACAATACTGAGAACCCAAGTGCAGGATGGTTTATGTAATATTTTAATAGTTAACATAGACATTAAAACCATCCCATATTACAAGAATTGTGTGTGTGTCTCTCTCTGGAGGAAGATAACTAAAAACCTCCTGCCTCCTTCTCCTGCCATCCAGATGAGTCAGGGACTGCCAATTGGGCCCAGACACCAGCAAAGAGGATCTGTGCCCCCGGGAAGCAAGGAAGGTTTCCCAGGAGGAGCTGCACTACTGCAGGTGGAGGACTCCCATGGACTGCCCAGACGCAGGCGCAATAGCCCACAGAGCGCAAAGCCACATGCAGGGAGTGAATTTTCCTGCAGGATAAGGTCACCGAAGGTGAAGAGATACAGCTGCTCTGCCACAAGGGAGGACCTGGATGGAAATCTTTATGAAGTGCGAAAAGACAAGATGCACTGCTGCCAGGACCCACCTGGGGGATCCGGTGTGCCCAAAAGTCAGGAAGCTAAGCCAAAGCCAACAGGACCCTCCAGCCATCATCTCCGGGCACCTGGGCACCTGGCTTCTGACTAGCAAATAAGCACACCTCTGCTACCAAGCAGGGGTCCCAGGCCTGGGTCCAAGGTCCACAGCAGTTCTGTTTCCAGGCAGGCCTTGGAGGAGCACCAGGCCCCACACCAGACCCTGGGAGGAGTGTAAGGTTTGTACATGTGCTCTTGGCCTCCGGATCCCAAGCAGGATCAAACTCTGATCCCCACTTCACATCCAATATGTTGACTAACCTGAAGCCCTCACTTTACTCCACTGTGCAACAATATCCTCATCTAAAAATGAAGGATGGCTGATTTCAAGCCTCAGAACACTCTGTAGGTGGAGAAAACGTTAAAGGCCTACTAAAGGGGGTATATAATTCCATGAATGCTAACCACCTTATTTAACTGCTTACTTTTAAACATGGATTTACAAAGTTAAAATCTGATCAAAGTTTTTTTTTTTTAACTAAATAAACCTTACAACTCAGGAAGATGATGGTCTTATTTTTTAAATGAACAAAGTTGTTTTAATAGACATTTCACCAAATATATATGAATGGCTAACAAACATGTGAAAAGATGTTCAATATCATTAGTCATTAGGAAGGTGCAATTAAAACCACCGTGAGATACCACTAAATACCCACTAGATTGGCTAAAATAGAAAAGACAATACCAGTGTTGACAAGGAGAAATGGAACCTCTGTTCATTGCTGGTAGGAATGTACAATTGGGCAGCCACTTTGGAAAAGAATTTGGTAATTTGTTTTAAAAGCTAAATATAAATTTAGCATTCAACACTCCAAAATTCCTCCCCTAGGAATCTATTGAAGAGAAATTTTAAAAAAATGTCCTCACAAAGGCATATACACAAATATTCATAGCAGCATTATTCATAACAGTCTCAAATTTGAAACAATCCATCTCTCTGTCAACTGGAAAAGAAATTACGGTATATCCACATACTGGAATATTATTGAACAGTGAAGAGGAATATACACTAACAGCATGTAAGAGTACAGATGAAAAAACTTTAAAAGCATTATAAGAAGCAGATAGAAATACTACATATTACACTATTACATTTATATGGAATGTCTAATAAAGCTTAATCCATAGAGACAGAAAACAGATCCATGAGGGGTGAGGGACTGGGGGTTGAAATGGTGTATAACTGTAAATAAGTTCCAAGTTTCTTTCTGTGATGATGGTAATGTTGTCTGGTGACAGTGATGGGTACATAACCCTATAAATTTACTAAATTCATTAGACTGTACATTTACAATGGGTGACTTTGTTGATATATAAATCATACTTCAATAAAGCTGTTAAAACAAGAGGAAGAGAGCAGCAAAGTCATCACAGATAAATCACCAGGCATCAGCAACTAGATCATTTGAACAATCCTTAATTCAGAGGGAGACTCTTCCATATATTTTTAAAGAAAAAATATCTGAATCTCAGTTTGCAATATGTCTACGATGATTTCATGCCTGATGCTTATTCTCAGTGAATCTTTTAGACCTCAAGTAATAGGACTTTCTTTCTCCTTAATATCCTATTATTCTTCCACAACCAAGGCAAGATAGAACACTGAAAGAAGTCAATTCCAAGATTATCATTTTTGCACTGCCAGCCACGAAGGAGGAAGTCACCAGGCAGATAAAAAAGAGAATTGAGTCTCAAGGCGAGTGAGCGCTGAGGGCCTTGAGCAACAGCTTTGGAAACTGCGAGACACAGAGCCGAAGCGTTTGGTCTTCCAAGGTTCCCCAACCCCCAACCACGCCTTGTCCTTGCAGGTGCAGCCCCAGAAAGTGGCGGCCCCTACATGGGCTCTGGGAGTCTATACAGACAGTGGGTTTGTGTGACAGCACAATCCCTTGCCCTGCAAGAAGGCCTGGCCCACGCACAGACAGCTGGAAGTCACTTCGACCCCCATGACACCATTCAAAGCCTCCTCTGTTTGGCTTTTTGATTCCTGATTGACATTTGCTGGCGAGGGGAGATAAATGCTGGGCTGAGGACAATGTAGATCCCTCTGACTATTCTCAAGGAAAGACTTTTCAGAATAACAAACAAAACAAAACAAAACCCCAAAAACATTGGTGTGCTTAAGGGACTGAATAGAGCCCAAGAGATCCAGGGAAGCCAGGCTGGCCCTTTCAAGGGGCTGGCAAGTCCATTGAGGAGTTAATTGTTTGGGTGTACAATGAGTTTATTCTGACCACATACAAAGAGCTTTCTCTTCTAGGTCCTTCAAAAGCAAGTGTGTCAAAGGGGCCAGAAGAGGAATCTGTATTAATGGCATCTCTTGGGGTCTCCCAGACGGAAGAGCTTTGGGGAATGAGGCAAAAAAAGAAACTACCACCCCCATCCTGAGATATGGAAGGTCCCTCAACAATCCCAAGTGTCATCTGGATCTTGAGCTCTTCCCAAACCATGTTCATCACTGGTGACTATCTCCCTCATATTCTTTTAGGCTGCCATCGTCCGTCTTTTAAATAGACATGGAGCTAAACTTCAGCCTGGTAGAAGAGCGAGAAGGTTCTTGCTTTTGGGGGGACCACGTTATTGCCAGAGCCACCATCCTCCTCAGCATGTGACTCAAGGGCCCAGTGCAGAAGTCAAGATGACTTGTTCTGGGCATTATAGGGAGGCAACTGTATCTGCTGGCAACTCCCTTAAGAACCTGGCCCAAATCATACAACAAGGAGGAGGGATATTAGACAACCTCAGCATTTCCTGAGATGCATGTCCCCTAACCAACAAGGCTCAGAAATGGACTGTGAGCTGTCCCTATTCTGACTCCCAAAGGCAGAATTTATCTGGGCACTTCCAGGCCTCTTCAAAGCAAGAGGTTTATGCTTTACATTCAGCTCACCCACCTGTCTGCTCCCTCCCGGGGGTGAAAATGAGCTGGCTTTTTGTGACCAATTCCTCATGTTCTCAAGCCCTCCATTTCCCCAAATAAGAGCAAAATCATGAGGCTGATGAAGAAGGTAACCAAATATGGAAGAGGAGGAGGAGGAGACGCCAACCACACGAGTCAGTTGAGGGCTGATTCATATAGAAGATTGTGCTAACTTTTTTAACTTTTTATTTTGAGATGATTACAGACTCAAAAGGAAGTTCTAAAAATAATACTGAGAGATCCTGTGTACCCCCTTTCCACCAGTGGTAACATCTTTATAGTTTACCATCATTAGAGAGGTAACCTGCACCAATGGCCTTCTAAACTTGAGGGTTCTGCATCCTCAAATTCAACCAACCACATATCAAAAACATTCAGAAAAAAGAAATCACAATGAAAAATACAATATCCCACTAAAAAATAGTACAAATAAAAAAATACAGTACAACAATCACTTAATAGCATTTATATTATGTTAGGTATTATAAGTAATTTAGAGATGATTTAAAGTATATGGAAAATGTGCATAAACGTATACAAATACTATGCCATTTTATATAAGGGACTTCAACATCTATGGAGTTTTATATCCACTGGATGGGGGTGTTCTGGACGGATCCCCCATGGATACTGGGGGACAAGCACAATTACATAGGTAACACAATTATAACATCAAATCAAAACAAGGAAATAACATTAGTCTTACCCACAGACCTTATTCAGATGCCACCAGCTTCATATATATTCATTTGAGTGTGTGCGCAGTTCTGTGTCATTTTATCTGTGTGTAGATTTGTGTCACCACTGCCACAGCAGACAGAACTATCCCATCGCCACAAAGATCCTCCATGCATTAACTCAGTATAGTTACGCTTTCCCTCTTCCACCCTATCTCCCCCACACCTGGAAACCACTCTTCAGTTCTCCATCTCTCTAATCCCGTCATTTCTAGAATGTTGTATAAATGGAATCATGTGGTCTGTGACCTTTTGACATTGGATTTTTGCACTCTGCCTAATGCCCTGGGGAGTTCTCCAAGTTGTTGTTGTGTGTGTATATATATATAGCTTGTACCTTTTTATTTCTGAGTATTTGTCCATAGCATGGATGTACCAGTTTGTTTCACCTACTGAAACACATTCAGGTTGTTTTTATTTCAACTACTATAGATGAAGCTGCTACCCATTTGTGTACAGGACTGTGTGTGGATGTTAAGTCTTTAAGTATCTCTAAAAAAAAAAACAAAAACTATTTGGGAGGACAATAGCTGGATTATGGTTAAATATACCATTAGTTTTTTTAAGAAACTTCCAAAGTATTTTCCAGTGTGCCTTTACCATTTTACAGTCTAACCAGCAACATATGAAAAATCCAGTCTCTCTACAGTCTCACCAGCATTTGGGATTGAAACAGTTGTGTTTTGTTTTTTGTTGTTTTTTTTTTAGCTCTTCAAATAGCAATATTCTACCATGTCTTCATTTGCATTTCCTATGGTTAATAATGTTGAACCTCTTTTTGTGTGCTTATTTGTCTTCTGTACATCTGCTTCAGGAAAATCTATATTCACAATTTTGCCCATTTTTTAAATTGAACAGTTTTTACCATTTCGTTTTGAGTGTTCTTTACATATTCTAGATACAAGTCCTATGTCAGATATGTGGTTTATAAATATCCCCCCCCCATCTGTAGTTTTTTCATTATCCTAACAGAATTTTTGTAGACTATGTTATTTATTTATTTATTACATTTATACATATGGACCATGTATTTGGTGGTAAAGATTTTCTCCTGTATTTTCTTCTAAAAGATGTAATAGCTTTACATTTTATATTTGTTTATGATCCATTTTAAATTAATTTTCACATAAGGTGGGAGGTTCAGGTTAAAAATTTGGGGGTTTCTTTATTGGTTGTGTCTATGTGGCCTATTGATTCCTTGGTGCTAGGGAATCAGTGACTGGAAAGACCATCTTTCCTCCACTGAACTAATTTTGCATCTTGTCAAAAACCCCTTGGCCATCCTGGTGCATGTCTGTTTCTGGGTTATCTGTTCCCCATTGACTTGTGTCAGACCCTCCACAAATGCCACACTATCTTTACTGCCACAGTTTTGTAAGTCTTAAAATCAGATACAATCATTTCTTTCATTTCATTTTTCTATTTAAAAAGGATTTGAGCTATTCTAGTTCCATTGCCTTTCCACAGAAAGTTGAGAAGCAGCAGCATTGAATCTCACATCTTCCTTTCTGCAGGCACAGAATTGGTACAACAGGACCTGAGAGTGGCAATTGCTCAGCCATCACCACAGGAGCTACACGGCCCTCAGAGCTGAGCACATGGGTCAGAAATGACCCAAAGCCCTGTCTACACTGGTGCCCACTTCCCTAGCTTCCTCTAAGTTGCTGTGCCACTACTGAAACTGAACTCAGGAAAGGAACAGTAAGCCAACAAGCACAGTCTCACTGGCCTGACACATTCTGAGCCCTTGCACCTGGACTTCAGAGGCTCCCTGAAAGCACCAAACAGATCGGCAGCCCAGCACAATCACCCCAGGTGGCCCTCCAAGGGTCTTTCTTTAGAGTTTCTGGCAACACAGGCTACCAGCTGGGGCTGTTTGCAGGGGCCACCTGAGTTCCTTCCCCTGCAGAAGTGACAACTTGTGAGCATTCAGAAGACTGTTGCTCCCTGGAGAGGCTTTATATCCACCTGAAGAGAACCTCCACAATAAATGGCAGAGGACCATCAAGATGTGCATGCCACAAGGTGAGGCCAGGATCTTGTCAATTGTACTCATTGCTGGATCCTCAGTGACTACAGGAAGCATGGCACTTAGTAAGTTCTGAATAAATATTTATCAAATAGAAGAACCAAGTATAGCCGGGTACGGTGGCACACGCCTGTAATCCCAGCGGCTTGGGAGGCTGAGGCAGGAGGATTGCAAGTTCAAAGCCAGCCTCAGCAAAAGCAAGGCACTAAGCAACTCAGTGAGACCCTGTCTCTAAATAAAATACAAAATAGGGCTGGAGATGTGGCTCAGTGGTTGTGTATCCCTGAGTTCAATCCCTGGTACCCCCCCAAAAAAAGAACCAAGTGTACAATACCAGTGGTTACTAAACCAATGGGGACTCAAGTAAGTCTGTGACTAGGAAACCTTTCCACATCTCTAAACTCCATTTCCTTTTCAATCCTTGAAAATGGGGATATGGCAGGGATTCAAACTCTTAGTCTCTTATTCTTCATACATCAACTTTGCTTCAGAGCCCCAGTATAAGAGCCAAGGTGAGGAGCAGGGGACTGGGGAGGGAGCCAAGCTGGAGGAGCAAACTGTGGGAAGAAGGGAGCCGTCTCCCACGCACAAGCATCTACGCACACTCACGCACGTCCCTTTTGACACTGCAGTGGCAAAGCTGAAACACAGATATGCCAGGCTTGATGGAGGTGGTTCAGAACATGAGAAAGAACCAGCAACATGTGCACAGAGAGCCAAAGCCCTGCCTCCTGTGGGCTTGGGGTTGCTTAGACACAGCTCTGTTCCAGCAGGCACGACATCAGGGAAAAAGCTTCTCCCAAAGGTAAAGCATCATGAGCAGAGCCCAGCAGATGCCCCTCTCTACCCGAATCCAGCCCAGGCTGGCTGGTCATCAGCTGCTGCTCCAGCCTCCCCCTGTGCTAGGAAAAGAGCTAAAACGAGATAGCTGGGAAGAGGTTAAAGTCACGTGGACAGTGACGTTCCCTCTGTGGAACGTCCCACAACAGAGCCAGGCCTGGGGCACTAAAGCACACCTCCATCAGACGTGCAAACCCCCCATGAGCATGAGGGTTTGCTCACGCTCCAGGCCCCTTCATCTGAGATGCCTACCATCCATCACCCCTGCCCTAAGCATGCCCCTCAGTGCCGTCTGATCCATCACTTGAGGGACAAGGTCTCCAAGTTGGCACCAATCTGTAGACCAGACTCTAAAAACAGACAGAGACCTTGGGGAAGAAATGTGACTCACTCCTTACTTGGAGCACATACTATGGAGCAGCCAGTGGTGGGGGGAGGGTGTTAAAAAAAAAAAAGTCTCTGCAAATTAAAGATGGGTTGGATTTTGGAAGTTCTGCCCTTCTCTGAGATTGCCTTGACAAATACAGAAGCTCATGCAGGAAAATCTGAGCAGTTTGTTAATGTTTTTTATTTTTTCTCTCATTTCCCTTAAACAACCAATGCCCAGACCTCTTAGAGGAAAATAAACAAATGGCAGAAAACTCCGAGTGACCCTAAACTTTCACTTGCCATTTATCACAGCATCAGCCCCAGGCCCTCTGTAATTCTGGGCACTCAGAGGAAGCAGCTCCTGAGAACTGCCAGGAAGCCTCTGACAAGTGCATGCATGTCCTCTCATCCGTCATTCTTCACCACCCATCAACGCCCCCTGGAAGCTGAGGACTTCTCTCCTGGCCCCTCACGAGATGTGAAGACCAGGCCCAGGTCCTGGTGTTATCCTGGAAGGTCACCCCCAGTCATTGGCATCAAGAACCCACAAAGACACATTGGAGGAAAATCCACAGGCCCTGGCACAGCCAGGAAGAGCCAGGTGGGGCAAGCTGATGACCTCAGGACAGTCTTCAGCCACTCTCCAGTGAAAACCCCCAATCCATCTCTCGCTCTCAACTGTTTTAGCAGCAGACTTCCAGAAATGAAGGGGCTGTGTAGGGTCTTCTTCCTCTCTTCAGATACTCCTCTGTCACATCAATAAAACACATATGCAGGCACGTGTGCAGCACCCCCAAATGCCCCACCCCCCATCTCTCTTCAAGGGCTAGACCCAAAGGAGAAGAAGAGGAGGGGGCAGCCAGGATGGGACTGCCTCAGATCAATGGATATTTGAAACTCAAACACATGGCCCAGGACCTACACTGCACGTGTTAATTACCACACATGTGCCCATAAAGGAGTCCGTTAAACACAGGGGCCCAGAGAACAGAGCGAGGAAAGGACATTCCAAGGGATTAAGTAAATAGTCTGAAGTTGTGACCCTCCTCCCCTCTTGGAGCACGTGCATCTGGCTGGAGAAGATAACAGGGCCCCCCTCCTTCCCCCACTTCTTCCCTGGGGCCCCACACCTGTGGACCACAGCAACCCAGGCCTCCCAGCCTGGGGCCAAACACTGTGACCTGCTACCGCCTGGCTTCCCTCCTCCTTTCCTCCTGCTATCTCTCTGGGCCTCCTCCCCCGGCTCCTTGCCTTTCTCCTCCTCTCCTTCACAGGACTAATTCCTGGCTGGCAACCAGACTCTCCGTAGTCACACAATACATCTTTTCATTCCTTCCAGGCAGAGAGAACCGATCCCTCCCAGCCCCTTCGGTGGGGCAGATTCAAAAAGCCAAGAGGGGAGGGAGAGAGAAGCCTGGGTCCCCTCCTCGTCCTGCCACCCCTCACCCCTCACACCTGCAGACCTCAGGCCTCACCTCCTTTCTAACCATATCCCTCATCCTGTTCCAGGGTCCCCAGACCAGCATCATTTAAGTGGCAGTCTCCGGACTGCGAGCTCCAGCTTAGGGAGATGCCTGCTTGGGGAAGCCACGTGTGGGCATGAGCTCAGACAAGGGGCCTTTGTGTCCTCCCACCTGCAGCCCTGCAGAGCACATTCCATTCTTAAGTGGTCTCTGAAAGAAGAACCTTGGCAGGTCAATACAGGATATTACGAATGCCCCCTCAAACCCTGTCCCCATTCAAACTCAGGCTTCCTGGACAGGTGTAGCTTCAGGTGGCCTTTCCTACAGGTGGCCCAAAGCTGCTCTTCATAGCACTGCCCATGGAAGACAAAGAAAAAAGAATCTGGTGCCTAATTAGATTCTCCAAATAAATAGAAAGAGAGATCACTGGGCAAAAATCAAGTCTCCAGGGGAGAGCGAGCCCTAGCATCTCCCCCCAGGGGCTTGTCCTGACCTTTGCCCCAAGGAAGAAGCCTTTGCAGAACCACCTAGGAGGAAGGACCCCATCCAGGACCAGGGAGCAAAGAGCTGGGAGTCGAGAGCACTCATTCCCTCCAAGAGGAAGCTGTGGATTCTTCCCTTTCCTGAATCCCCCTGGGGGGATCAGGCTTCTCTGGCCTCCTTTGGCCCTCGCCCTACAGCTACGACAGAACAAAGGGTGCTCACTGTAAATGGCCACAAATGTCCTCCCCAGCCCATCTGCCCTCTTCCAGCTGGCTCAGTGAGGTCCAGGATGACCATGGTTTTGTCTCACTGTTACCCACAGGGCGCAAAGCCACATCCACCTGGAAAGCACTTCCCTGTCTGGTCTAAGAACCAGATGGCCCGGATGACCTTCTCTGGTGCTTGGGCGTTTATTCAGCATCATACGCTCAATTCCCTTTGGAAGGGAAAATCCAGGAGGTCAGTTTTGCACGGTTGCCAATTTTCTTCCCTACTACTAGGGCCTCATGCCCAGAGACATAGGTGATGTTCCTGAAGATTTCAGTGGCAAAAAGCAAAACAGAAGGCAGTTCCCGTTTCCATCCCCTTTAGACACAGGTCATTGATGGCGTTGGTGATTTCAGATCTTTGCAGATCTGGAAAAGAGACTTCTTGCTCTTCTCCTCCTCTTCCCCTACCTGGAAGGGCACCACCAACACTCATGGCTGTCTTCCCTTGTCTGATAAGAACCCAGAAAGATACTTGCTCCCTTCTTTTCATCCACTTACTCATTCCTGCCCAGCAGGAAGAAGAGCAGCCCATCTGGGCTGTGGGGGTACATTTCCCAGTGGGTCACCATATTCTATTTCTCCATCTTGGAGCACTTAGGTTTCAGGCAGCAGGTTCTCTAGACTGTTGTCTCCTGCGTTCAGAGTGGGTGGCTTTGCTTCTTCTCATGTCCAAGGGCCCAGGGCCTGGCCCTGTGTATGTAGGACAAGCCTGTGAGTTTCATGCTGACTCAGCAGTTCCAACTCCACATGGGCTCCCTATACTTCCCAAAGTATGGGAGCCTATACTTCCCAAAGCCTCGGTGCAGGTGGAAGCTTCAAATTCAGCAGATAGGAGCTCTGCTGTGCTTGCAAACAAAATGAAATCGAGACCTGCTTTCCCGGCTGCTATCAGCTCTCCACGTGTGCTGTCCTAGAAGCCAGTGGCAGTAAAACACAGGCCTCAAACTGTCTCCCACGTTGGAAATTGTGGTAAACATATACCTACTCCTCATACAGGCTGATCCACTAAACAGCATTCGAACAAATACCAGCTATCTAACTTCTGGGACCCAAGAAATGAATATGTAGGACCCTTTATAAAAATTAGAACAAATAAAAACAACAACAACAACAACAAAACAGGAAAAATTGCCACTAAAGTCACTAAAACTTAAAGCTTTACCCTGTCTTCCATAGTCTCTCCTTTTGAGAGATCATGGTGGCCTTTCACTTGCTATTTAGTGTTGTTCTAGGTAAATGAAAATTAAAGCCTTAAGCTTGCTATGGAAACCACGTAGCACAGCCAAGCTCAGTGGCACATGCTTGTAATCCAAGTGACTCAGGAGGCTGAGATAGGAGGATTGCAAGTTCAAAGCCAGCCTCAGGAATTCAGTGAGGCCCTCAGCAACTTACTGAGATCCTGTCTCAAAAAAACAGAAAGGTCTAGGGATATGGCTCAGTGATAAAGCTCCCCTGGGTTCAATCCCTGGGAAGGAAAGAAAGAAGGAAGGAAGGGGGGTGGGGGGAGAAAAGAAGGAAGAAAAGAGAGAGAAAAAGCCATGAAGCACATATAACAAAAGCTCCCCACTTCTAAGGTGACAACATCTGGCAGCAGATACTCATATTACAGGCATCTCCTATGCTCATGGGCATGCTGCCCTGTCCCCTCAGATTCAAGACAAAACTACTCAGAATTTCAAGAAAACAAGTGCACAGGCCACCCACCCATGGAGCCAGCCCAGCCTTAGTGAAGAGAAGCTGGATGCACTGGAACACATGGGTCAGGAGAATGGCGGGGGAAAGCAGGTGTTACTCAAATGTGTTTGTAAAACAGGAAAGCTGAGGGCAGAGGTGGGCACCTTGCCTTCACTGTCCACTTTGTTTATTTAGCTTTTTGTGTGGTCCTAGGGATCGAACCCAGTGCCTGACACATGCTAGACAAGCACTCTATTACTGAGCCACGACCCCAGCCCCACTGTCCACTTGGGACACATTGGTGGTTGACCAGCTGAACTCCCCGGGGAGCCCAGGAGCTCGGGGCTCACATCAAGATCCCTGCAGCTCTGCTCATTACACTTGCTCATCCCCCTCAGAAATTCTGGGAGATGGGTCACCACCACCATGCAAGCCTTACTTACCGCCAGGACTGGAAGGAAACGGAATGAGAATGGAGAAGGCTTTCTGGGGGACACTTTTAGCTTTCACTCCAGGCTCCTTCTATCTTGTCTAAGAACTTCTGCTTGGACTGGCTTTAGAAGCAAACATTTAGATAAAGCATCAAACTCCACTCACCTTTCCTTCCCGAGTTACCCTGGCTCAAGGGCTTGTCGGTGACTGAACCTTGGGGGAGAGGAGAAACAAAAACAGCCATTCAGAATGTGCTGCGGTTGGTTTCCTTCAAAGAGTTGGTGAAGTCTGACATTATGAGCATATGGCCATGTATATACGTATTGTATACACATCGGGGGATATTATATACAAAGTTAGTACGTACATACATGTCAAGTAGGGTTTGTTTAACATCAATGTAAATGATAACCTAGCACTGTTTTAAGACAAACTATGATTTCCAGGTTCCCTGGCAGTGGTCTTGACCAGCTTCTTTATAAAAGTCCGCTTGCATATAACTCCCCTGTTGAACATTCCAAAACCTGCCCCTCACCTCCACATCCCCATGTCCCCCACTTCTCACCAGCTCCACGTTCTGAGCCATACCCAGTCAGCAGCGCCAACTGAAAAGAAACCCCCTCTTACTGCAAATGCAATGATTGACATCCCTTGCTGGTTAGGGCAGGAAATCAGCGATTTTCCATCTGCATTAAGTAGAAAATTGTCGGCCCAATTGTACTGAATGGGCCAAAATAGTTTGAGGCATGGAAACAATTTTCTCGACACAGGCTGTTCCTCAGGGAGGGGGTAGCATGTGCGTTTCCCCTGCATATACTGGAATGCCACGTGCACCCATCCTCCAGATCTGACCCTGTGGCACCTGCCTTCTCCATGAAGCCCACCCCCACACATGCAGGGCATGACCATGCATCCATAAGACGACATCTGCAGAGACTCTACCAATAAAAGGAAAGAAGATCTGTATTTTTCTAATCTATATCATACCCTTCTTTCTCCATATCCTAGTTTTGTGAATTCCATTATATTATCCTCCGTGGCTAGTTTCTAGTACATTTGTTTGCTTGAAATGAAACTTTCCAGGTCATGTGCAAGGAGAGCGAATTTCTGCCCCTCCCCACCCCAGCCCCAATTAAGGTTTCCAGTTTCCATGTAAACCACAAATAAAGTAAACTTCCCTTTTGGCCTGCAAATTTGGGTTTCCTAACATACAGTCTCCTGTCCTATCCACTACTTTTCCCTTTATACAGAAGGGTTAGTAGGGAAAAAAATGAAAAAATTTTATAAAAAGTTAAGATATTAAGATTGCTAGCCTTTGGAATTTCAAATAGGTTTTAGCAAATGTTTTCTACTTTGTTGACATTTAAATTTTAAAATAAGTGAATAAATAAAACCCTTTGCACACAGATATGGGGAAATGGTGAGAGAGGCACTTTTGAATGAGAGGTTGTCCACACAGGGAATTTAAGGGAGGAGCTCATGTGTCCTCATCACTAAGAGGAGGTAGAAGGTATGGGGTTTACATACATCTAGAATTCACAATCCCATGCATTTTACCTAACAGCAAAATTTCTCTATGCTTCTAAAGTTGGAATAGAAAGGACTTAATTTTTCCTATGGACTAACCCAAGACATCCCAATCAAGCAAGTTTCCTAACTTACCTATACAGCAGAACCACCTGAGAAGCTTCATAAAAATAAGGACTTCAGGTCTCACTCTAGTCCTACTGGGTCGGAATATACAAGAAGCCTTGACATCTGGCTTCTTTCTTTCCCCAGGCACTGCTGATGATCAGTCAGATTTAAGGGCCACTGTTTTGAAAGCTTGCCATTATAGTCCATTACTTTGCTCAAGTGTGGCAAATCTATGGCACAGAGGCCACCACTCTCCTCTCCCACACCTGTGACAGACATCACCAACTGATCACTACCGCCTTTGATGCTGAATTCATGCGGTCTCCAAATTCATCCCAAGAATGCACTTCAAGCACCACCAACAATCAGGCAGCACAAAAGTTGAAAACATATTTGCCACCCCAGCTCTAACGGTTTCCACCACCGATGCTTAGGAAAAGAGCACCAAACCAGAATCCTAAACTCAAAATAAATAAACATATACACACTGGCCCTCATTACCCAGCTGATTACTGAGGAAGCTGTTAGAGAGGGATCTTTCCTGGCCTGGAACATGGCTTGTAGCCAACACCAACCTTTTACAGGTCCCCAACAAGATGCGGGAGACCAATCAAAGTGTCTTTCTCCAACCCTTTTCATTCTTCCCGCCCCTCCCTACGGTACCTGAACATACAGGAGTTTTATTCTGCACAGAAGAGCCACTGATGGGCTTCCCGTCCGGGGTGACACACCAACAGTACCCTGTGTAGGTATGGCACTGCACCTGTTCAGAGAAGGAGGGAGGAAAACTTTAAGTCCCAGAACACAATATCAAGAGCAGCCCACCCCTTTCCATGCACGGCCCATCCAGCAGAACAGCTCCTGCCACCTCTCACCCCATATCTGTCTTCAGGGTACATCACAGGTGGACCAGTCAGCTAACAGCATCCACACACAACCACGCCATCTTAATGACTCGCCACACTTGACTGCTGATCTCGTTCTGAGACACATCCACTATAATTTTCCTGTGTTGGGTCTCACCGACCCCTGTATATTCTTTTCCCAAGCACTGGCATACGCTCCCATCCAATTATTGAACATTCTCATCAGTAAACTAATTGGGAAAGTATGAGTTGGAATGTCACCATTGTGGATTGATACAACACTTCTTTAACAAGTAGAGACAAATGGTAAGCTACTTTTCTTATTCTAGTTTCTCTAAGCATCCATCCATGGATCAGCCTGCCTACTGATCATGTGGCTCTCCTGAGCCAGGGCACACATGCATTGCAGGGTAAAAACAAGAGCAAAGTCCCTTGTGCCTGGAGGTTTTATTGCTAGATGCCCAGATGCACCATAGGTGACTTACCCCAGATCTCCAGGGTCAGGTCCCCTTGTCTGGGATAGGAAATGAAAATGAGCTGTTTGTACCCTTTAGGAAACTCTTCTTTCTCCCCCCAGAGCTGTCACCTCACCCACCTCCTGCCACTCCACCCCACTGTCCTCTTCCCATCTGTTTACTCTGTGAAGCTCCTAAACACACATCAGAGCAGATTCCTTCTTAAGACCCCTCGGTGAGGACTGGAGATGTAATTCAGTGGTAAAGCACTTGCCTAGCATGCATGAGGCCCTGGGTTCCATGCCCAGAGCTGCAAAAACCAAAAAACCCTCAATGATTCAACTTTGAACTCAGGATAGAGTAAACAAATTTGCATGGCGTCAAGGTCCTCCATGACCCTGTCTATTCCAGAAGCGGCATTTTACACCATGGCTTCCCACACACCCTCCACTCTACCATAATGAACCCTTTGATGCTCCGAAACACACCCTAGTTTCTCTAGATTCTGAACCTTTGTTTACTCCAACTATTCAATTTGTCTGGAACACCATTCCCCAGCCCAGGCCCCAGCTCCTTATCCCTCGGTGGCCCATCCCCCTCCGTGACACACCTCCACCTCAAAGCCGTCCCTGCCTTCCCTGCTCCCCCTCCTTCCTCTGATTCTTCCCCACATTCAGAGCCCTTATCACAGTGAGCTCTCACTATTGATTTGACTAGTCCTCTTCCCACTCTAGACTACATCTTCAAGGACTGCAAACTAGTAATTTCCCCCTTCCTAGCATCTAGCATAACACCTGACATTTATTATAAGTGATTGATGGGCTGAATAAAGGCACAGATTCTCATATTTCCTCAAGTCTTGGTCTCTATCAATTCTAAAAATGCAACATCAATTTAAAGAGTGGCAGCCCACTAACTGCAGATCTCAATGACAAGATGTGTGCCAATTGCAAATAGATTAAAGTGTGAAAAAATGTGTCTCTTGGGATCGAGGACATATTGAAATCACAACTAGATAGCAATCGCATACAGATTCAGTTGGGCAGCGGAGAAGGTGACAGTGAAAAGAGCAATCTAGCAGACTGGGCGAGACCCAGACGTCATCACTAAGGCAGGAAAGCTGCAGACAGGTTTCGGCTCTCATGTGGGTACCACGCCCGGCAATTTCCTCCAAGACAAGTTGTTTCACCACAGGCCTACTCACAGAAATCAGGACAAGACAAAGTGGAGGGCCCCTTGTTCCTAACAGCATGACAACTGCTGTCAGAATGAGGCACTGGCCTCTACCATCTCCGCAAGGTGGCTGCACCCAGTGTCTTGACCCTGGAACCATGTCCTGCTTCATGGCATAGGTGTTACCCACAGCCATGGTTGCTCACCAAGATCGGTATCTTGGGTTGGGACAGCACTACTTTCTCAGGGGGACTAAAGGTTTAAAGAAAAGAAATCCAGACCAACCAGGGTTTGGATCCCAATCCAACCAGTTGGAAAATGGGCATCTTATTTAGCCCTCTGAGCACCATCCACACAATGGGGATGACAGTGTCCAACCTGGAGGCTCAGGGGAGAAAGGGTAGTGCCTGTCATGTGGTAAAGGACAGATACGGAGTGGCGACGGCCATAGTTGCTCTTGGCTGTGTCAGAAACACCTGGTAAGCTGTCTCTTCACAAGCCAGAGCTCCCCTAGCAATCTCCGTAGGCTTGGGTGGGAGATGCACCAGGAAACTTGGAGTTGACCCCCCTCAGATTCCATCAGGGGGTATTTCCTAGAGATGATTCTTCACCTGGAGCAGCATTTTAATGGGGCCTGGATTGGCTGCTTTCTCCTCTTTGGCCAATAATTACCTCTGGGGGAATCTGTCCTGGGATTGGGTGGCCATGTTGACTTACTCAGAGGCCCCTCGGCTCCCATGGGCAAGGTGGGTCTCTCTCTGCATGAGCACTGCGCAACCCAAGTCACTACCCAAGGCTATGCCTCTGGGCTGGTGCTGCACTGCTGGAACCAGGCACTGTGGTCAAGGAGGTTGCAGAGAGCTAGCTGATTTGAGAGCCCCCTCCACCAAGGCATACACAAAGTCCCAGCTAAGGTTACTGGGGACAGAACTAAATGCATGAATCAAGTGCCAAGCCCAAATCTTTGTTCCAGGGGATATGATCTGACCTCTGGGCTCAGTGGGTCCCAAGGGCTACATGCATAGTCAGTATGCCCATTGTATCCCTAGGGCCACATGGGCACTGCCTCCCAGCCTCCAGCCAGGCCCACAGGCCCAAACACAGCTCCTTTCTCCTCAGGATCCTTGGCATTTCCACCCATCCATGCTCCAAGAAACTGGGCTACAAAATCCTCAGACTGGGAGCTCCTTCCTAATCATGTAAAACTGAAATTGAATACCCCATTCCTCTTGGGCCTGGGATACTCAGTAGGTGGCACACCTGCCCCAGGTGTGTTATAGGGGAGGCAGTAGATGAGAGTAAAAGAAGGCAGAGACCCCCCCCCCACACCGCCAGAAGGATGTCAGACTATGGGAACCACAGAAGTAGCCAAGCAAAATCCCTTCACTGAAGGAAATCAGCTCATGATTCTAAATTGAGAGGTGGTTTTTAAGTTGCCTTGGGGAGTTTTCAAGATGTCTTCTTGCATAAAAAGAAGTGGTATGAAAACAGACTGCAGCCTGGAAAGCTTCTTCATCAGACTAAGCTTCAAACGGTCTGCATTTGTTTTAAAAAGGACGATGATAATAATAATACCTATCGCCGTTGTTGGGAGAATTAAATTAAATAATGTAAATAAAGTACTTAGCTCACAGGGTAAGTGCCCAGTTCACCTTAACTATTTATTTTTATTATCATCATGTTATTTTTAAGGAAACGATCTGTACCTTCAAACAGGCTAGCGCCAGATTATCTCATGGGGACAAAAGAACATCCTATTCTGACCAGCTTGAGGGGAAAGAGCAATCTGAAATCAGTAAAAAATCTGAAAAAAGTTTGGGAGTAGGAAGATACAGAAACACTTCTATTACTCTCAGAGAAGAAAAGCAATCAGAGTATAAATGCCTTAGAATTGATGGTTTATATAGACAACCAAATGTGTATTCTGCCTGGTCTATCTTCCTCCCTTGCAAAGTTATTCTTTTAAATTAATAAGTAATAGCTTTGTTTCCCTGCAAACCTCAAATTGATCAATGCTCAGCCTTAATCTACAAGAGAAGCCTGGACCTGAGGAACTAAAGAGGCAACTAGCTGTTTCTAATATCTTGCTGTGCAGTTCTAAAAACTCAGGGCTGTTCCCACCCCGAAGACACAGACACAAACCAGGGAACTGGCTCTCTACCATACTGGAGCCTTCTAGGAGGCTAAAGTGTCAACTGAGGGTACTTCCTTTAGAGACAAAAAATGTGCACACCTCAACCAAAAGGAAGTTGTTCTCTGCTTATATTGTAATTATCCTGTTGGATATAACTGGTGTTCCAACGGGTATGTTAAAACAGTGTGTCCTTAGATAAATTTCATCTCTGACTCATATACTTTCACACTATTGGCAAGAAGCCCTTTATATAAACAGCTCAGTGGCATATTGCAGGTCAACCTCCATCCAGATTAAGACAAATTCGCAATCACTTTAAGCCTGCTAATCTTCAACATTAGCCCAACTCCTGGCCACCTGGGAGAATGTGGAAGGCCAGCACTGCCAACGAAGGCAGACGAATGAGCCATGAGTGGAGAGGGACCCAGAAAACACCAATTTACAGGGGCCAAGGATAGGAAAGCATGGAGAAACTCAGAGGGGCAGGTGGATTGTGCATATAGGCCACCATTGCCCACAGGTGCCATGCCCAAGATGGAAAATTCCACCTTTTACTTTAACAATGGTTTTTCAATCCCTATCTGTAATCTCTGCATTACCTCATTTAGGCCTCAAAGTCAACCCATGTGCAAGTCCTTATGTCACAGTTAATAACATCCCAGGAAATTAGAATCACTGCTTATAACACTTCAGAACTGACAGGGATACAAACAGCCTTAGAGATCACCAGTGTAACCCAAACATTTTACAAGTGAGGAAACTGAGGCCCACAGAGAAAGAAGTAGCATGGTGCCTGGTCCCTAACCCTAACAGATGGAAATTTCTCAGCCCTAGAAGAGAGAAGGAAAAAAGAAATGGTGACAAGTGCTGGTCTCTGAGGGAACTGACTGAATCTCTTTGTGCCTTGTAATTCTCTGGCAAATAGAACTCTTGGGGGGAGAGAGACATGAGGGAGACAAGAGTAAATAGCCTCCTCGGGGCGGCAGCTGGAAGACAGCCATTTGCTCCATCAAGTGAGAAGCCTTTCCTGGGGTGCTTTGCATAACAGCCTGGGGGCCTCCCTGCACCCACTGGCTGGCCAGCTTTGCCCTGGCTGTTCCTAGGGACTTGTCTAACAGGGGTCAGAACTCACCTCCCAGAGTAGCTTCTTTGTTGTTTTTCTTTTTTGTTTCCCTTCCTACCAACCATCCACTTCCCTAAGAAACCTGTGATGAAAACTGTCTCCCGCACATGCCCATTTTCTTCTGTTTCCTCCAGAGACGGGACACCCACTGCTGTCACTCCTGCCCAGTTGATATACTGACGGGCACCATTGGTGTCCTCTGGGGGTGAATAAGAATTACAGGGAGTGAAGGTGTTCTCTGGCCAAGTAACTTTGGAAATATTGGGTTAAACCAAGTCAAAAGATTTCTTCACTGCAGAATTCTTCCTAGCTTTAACTCAATAGATGAGTTAGCTCTAAGAAGAAGGTCCCATTTGCAGCAATTCCTAAACATCTTAAACCAGAAGAGTCTACTTTAACCTTTGTGTGAGGAGCATTTCATGGTACTGGTGTTCTCAGCAACATGCTTTGGGGCCGGGGCAGGAAAACAAACCATGGACCTTGCTTTATTTCTTTCCTTTGCACAAGTCCTACTTTCTTACAGTCTAGATGACAGGTTCTCATCTAGTTCTGTATACTTAGAAAACTTTCCCTCCAGCAACAACCCCTCCTCCTCTCCTTTTATAAGCCTTTCTCAGGAGATATCTAGAAAGCATTCCATCTCCAACTGTTTCCAAGGACAACTTGGATTCCCTCCGATACCCAGAACCCTCACACCCTGTGGATTGATCCCTTCCCCTATCTATTTCTCTGTGCCACTTTTGCAAAACAGAAAACATGGACCACAGGTTTGTTTCATCATTCTCCAGCAACTACCAAACTTGTAATGAAATGACAACTCACATGCATGACCACTTCCTAGTGGGAAAAGGTTTAAAGGAAAGCAGAAGGCATGTGGGTTGTTTTTTGTTTTTTTTTAACCTATCTTTTGATGGTAGGAATATGCAACTATTTTTTTCTTTGTAATCTGCCTATTGTTCTAAATCTAGTCATAGTTAACCTCTCGGAGCCTATGGACAAAATAGGACTAATGGTACCAATTTGATGATTGTTGAAAAGACAAAGTGAAGCCAGACAGGTAAAGCATCTAACACAGTGTCAGGTGTGAGGAATTTTCTTTTTAAAGTATATACCTCATCATCCAGAATTTAAGAGGAGACGCAGAGAAGGAGGTGATCCTTCAATTTCAAATCCTCTTAAACATGGGAGTCTTTGTTGAGCACATCTTTGTGAGTTGATGGTGTGGTACAGATACCAACATGACATTATTTAGGTCAAGAGACAACCCCATTCATCCCCAAAGACATCCCTAGGCTTTTCCTAAGCACATCTGAAATCTCATGTCCTGTCTGAGGAAGGACACTTTATAAAAAAGGACCTTGGAAAATCAGATCCAGAAGAGAAAGACCAGCAGAAAAGAGATATAAAGCCCTATGATATGGGAATGACTGATGGATGAAAGGACTTTTGCCAGGCAAAAGAAATATTTGTTGGCTAAAAGAGAGGATTTCACAAGGACATAATGGTGTCTGTCTTCAAATCTTTCTGTGAAAGATGAGATTTCTATGGATTTTCTAAGTCCCATGGCTAGAAATGGAGTCATCTGTTAGAAATCACAGGAAGGCAGCTCTGAAAGCTCTCAAATAAATGTAACAAATGTAAAGAAGGACTTCCCAACAAAATGGTTCCAGAATATATTGTGAATTTTGTCATCCTGGGAATAAGCTTCCTGTCTGGTGACAATCAAGCAGAAGGTGCATGACTACTTGGTACAAGACTATAAATGGAACCAGAGCCCCGGATTAGAGCAGGTCGGGAGAAGATAAAGCAGATACCTCTGAGGCCCTTTAACTCAAAAAGTCCATAGTTCTACAGCCCTTCTGGAAATTGGACTTTTACTGTGGAAGATACAGGTTAAAATGTATTAGCTGGTACCTGTTAGTGGTAAGACCTCTCTTCTTACTCTATGATTATCCTTTTTTTTTTTTTTTTTTTTTTGCATTTTCCAAAAAATCTGAATACCATTCACCCACCACACATATAAAGATATTTAAAAAAATAGGGACCCACAGAAATTTGTTTTCTGAGACCTGCCCCTCTGTTTGGTGCCTAGAATGATCCAAATTTGTAAATAGCAAATAATAGTAACTCTTATTGATTTCCTTTTCCTTCCATTTTGGTGGTGGGGGGGGAGGAGGGTGGAATATCAGATATGTTTTTATGTTTACAAAATACCTAACAAGAAAGTCCCTCATGTAGGAGTTCCGTTCAGATCGGAAGTATGAAACATCTGGCTGTAGTGGGACAAAGGTGAAATGTATTGGGAGCCCTTTCTAAGAAACCCATGTCTGACTTCACTTTTAATTAAATTTCCCTTTCTTCCACCCCATGCCTGTGTTTCTATGACCTTTCCTTATTTTGACATGGTGGGGCAAAAAAATCTGATCCCTTCCATTTTGCAAAAGAGTTTATCAACCCACCTGTAGGGTCAGCTCCTGGCATGTTCTATGTACTTACAGTGGAAATAGTCCTAAATACATGTGTATTATTGGTTCTACCTGAACATGTCCTGAGTAAGTATTGCCCATGGACCTTCTGTGTGTCTAGCTACCTGATTGAATGTTACCTTCTGTCTCACAAAATCCAAAAAATGTGTTTCTTTCTCAGAGGTCATCAATTTAACCCCCTCTCCAGCGCTCATGGCAACGCTGCATCTCTGCAGGATGCCCGTTCACCTCTGCTTGCCCACTTCCCCGGATGGAAAGTTAAATCCTGCAGATGTTCCATCTGTAAGACTGCTCTGCTTATAAAAAGTTCTTCCCTATTTGGAGTCAGAATCCTCTTATCTTTATATATTTATTCAGTGATCCTGGGTTAGGTCAGAGGACTGTACAGGCAAGGCTATCATCATTCATGTATCTCTTTGGTCATCTCACTTGCACTCATCCTTTTGCTCTTCTCATCTACGTACCAAACATCTCTGGCTCCCCCTGAATAGTTCCCCTATAACTCACCTGAGTCGCACTCATGGATATGTCCAAGTTTTGTAACATCACTTCAAAAGATGAGAGTGTCCTTGAGGGAGGCTATACAGAACAGTGTTTGGGAGCAAGAACTCAGGAGTGAGGCTGCTTGGGTTTGAACCCTGACTCTAACCAAGTCACAGGCTGTGTGACCCTGAGCAAGCTCCTCAGCTCCTCTCTGCTTTCATTTTCTATGAAACGAAACCATAAGCTGTGCCTACCTCACAGCTTGCAGTGAAGGTTAAATAAATATATGTCAGGTGTATATAAAACAGCCCAGAACATCATAAATGCTATATAAATGAGAAAGTGGTGCTGCAGCTGCTGCTGATTATTATTATCTGAAAAAAAGAGAAGAATCACGGAGAGTGGCTGAGGCCTCCTATCATGAGGCCTTTCTCTCCCACAGATGGCAGGGAGGCCAGAGAAGCACTTCCATCTTGCCCTCCCTCCCAAGTACAGCCCCTTGCAGAAGAGCAGCTACAGATACTGACCAGAGCTCACTCCTTTCATTTCCACAACAGACAAGTGATAGGGACAGAATCCCAAGGGCTACCAGGAGATTAGATGCCCAGCTAGGAGCACCCAAACCCTGTGTGCTTGCAAAATGAATGACGTCAGCCAATCTTCAAGAGGATGCACAGTGATCATTCAGCTGGAGGTCAGTCAGAGAAGAGCAGGACACAGCAGAAGTTGGGGTCAGCAAGTTCTCACAGAACACAATGGACAGTGTTCTGAGCACACAGCACAGCTCCATCCACCTCATCTTCCTGCACATCCCCGCTTCCACTGGGTACCGGTTCTCCCACAGAAAAAGCAAGAGTGGTGGCTCCCACCATGTAGACAAGCCCCTCCTGCACAGGAATGGATCAGGCTCTGTTCCTGCCATCATTTGCAAAATTAAAATTTTATTTTTGTATCTGCAGTAGCACATTGCTTACTCACCACAAATTACATGCCACCTAGAATTCTCACAAGAAGGCAAAAGGTAGAGCCCTCTCAGACAGTTGGCTGCTGCTGCTGCTCACTGAAGCACCAGCTTCTACATCTTCCCAGATCATGAAGTGCTGAGAACCTTAATGAGCACAGAGGATACATTGGGATAGAGAGAAGAAAAGCCCAGCGTTCTATGGGGACAGGCTGCAGCGCATCTCCTCTATGGTGACACAGCTCACTGTAACTCACAGATTCAGAAAAGAAATCCCTTCCCCACTTGAAGATTCAAAGATGAGTCTATCAAAGATAGAGAGCTCTTGAGGACATTCAAGACTCATCTTTGGTGATGCTAGAGAGTTTCCCACCACCGATTTGCATCCGTCTCTCCCTGCCCTTGCAAACATCAAACCAAGGACACAAAACCTCAGTCTACAACACAGGCCACAGATACCTGGATATTCTGCTCCCAGATGCACTGCCCTGGGAAGAGGAGCTGGTGTCAATCCTACACACAGGTGCAGAGCAACACAGTGAGATCACTGTTTGAGAACAGGAAGGTGAAGATTTCAAAACTTACTGCAAAGTTATAAGAATCAAGACAAGATGATACTGGCATAAGGCTAGACATGGAGATCAATGGAATGGAACTGAGAATCCCAGAAATAAGCACTTATATTGATGGTCACCTGATTTCAACAAAGGCACCAAAACAATCCAAGGAGAAAGATAGCCTTCTCAACAAGTTGTGCTGAGATAACTGTTTACACACAGGCAATATAAGGTGAAATTGGACCCCTACCTCACACAATGCACATAAATTAACTCAAAATGGAGGAAAGACCTAAATGTAGAATCTGAAATCATAAAACTCTTAGATGAAAACACAGTAGTAAATCTTTGTTATCTTGAGTTGAGAAATGGTTTCTAAGGTATGTTGACAAAAGCATAAGCAATAGAAGAAATTAGATAAAATGGACTTCAAAATTAAAAGTTTTGTGCCTCAAAGGCTATTATCAAGAAAGTAAAAAAGCAACCGAGAAGATGAGAGAAAATATTTGTAATTTGCATATAAGTCATATCTTTAATATATATAGAACTCTAACAACTCAATAATGAAAAGACAAATAACTGAATTAAGAAATGGGAAAAAGATCCAATAGGCATTTCTCCAAGGATATGCAAATGTCCAAAAAGCACATGAAAAGATGCTCAACATCATTAGTCAAACCAAAAATCACAAAGATACCAATTCACACTCACCAGGATGGCTATCATAGAGAAGACAGATAATAACAACTGTTGGCAAAAATATAAGGAAGTTGGAACCTCCACACACTGTTAATTGGACTATAAAATGGTGCAGCCACCTTGGAAAAGTCTCTCAATTCCTTAAAAACTTAAATATGTAGTTACCGGGTAACCTAGCAATTCTATTTCAAGAGAATTGAAAATATATGTACATAATGAAACAAAAACATATATGAATGTTCACAACAGTCTTATTTATGACAGCCAAAAAATGGAAACAATCCAAATGTCCACCTGCTGAAGAATGGATAGAAAACATAGGACACAGCCATATAATAGAATGTTGTGTGACAATAAAAAGGAATGAAATGCCGATTCATGGATGACATGGATGAACCTTGAAAACATTATGTCAAGCCAAAGAATCAGCCATGAAAGTCCACATATTATTATTCCATTTATATAGAATGTCACATTAACACTTTAACACATTTCCTAATTCAGTTATATGAAATGTCCAGAATAAGCCAATCATAGAAATGAAAGATTAGTGACTATGAAAAACTGAGGACTGCCAATGGGGTACAGAATTTCTTCTTCAGTGGTAAATAAGGCCTGGCATTAGACAGCGGTGATGATTGCACAATTCTGTGAATATACTAAAACCCACTCAATTGTACATTGTAAAAGGGCAAATTTCATGTTGTGCAAATTATATCTCCATAGAGCCAATGGTTTCAAAGAACAAAAATAGGTGGTAAGCTCAGTAGACCATAGTTTGCCAACCTTTGGATTGCCAACTTTCCCATATTACAGTTGAGCAAAGTAAGACCTAACGAAAAAGAAAACCCAACATTTGCTGAGCAGCAAGTGTGGTGAATAGAGGGCCTTTCCGTATACATTATCCACATAGTGGGTTATTTGGAACAAAAGCAACTCGAAGGAAAAACCCATGTAAAACAAGTCATAAAATGCTCTGAACACGGTAGATGTTTAAATTATAATAACTATGTTTATTGAGCACTGTTTAAAAAAGGAAAAAGAAAAACAACAACTTTCCCAACAAGGGTCTATTTACCATTTATGCCATCTATACCTAAAGAATGGGCTTGCGTTTTTAATAGTATGACTGCTGAAAGAGAGACAGACAGAATGTGTTGGCATTTTACGCGCACCAGAGAGAGTTCTAAATTAGGGCACCATCCACTAAAACCTAAGAACTGGCCGGATACAGTGGCACATCCCAGAGGCTCAGGAGGCTGAGGCAGGAGGATAGAGAGTTCAAATCCAGCCTTAGCAAAAGCGAGCCACTAAGCAACTTGGTGAGACTCTGTCTCTAAACAAAACAAAATAGGGCTGGGGATGTGGCTCAGTAGTAGAGTGCCCCTGAGTTCAATCTCCAGTACCCCCCAACCAAAAAAAAAGAAAAAAAACCCTAAGAACTGGTTCTGTTTAGGGTATCTGAAGGGGCCATCCATGCCTGGAGAAGAGCTTACATATGCACCCTGGGTCTCAGTACTTTACCTAGAAAGCCCTCTACACTGTCTGAGGAGAGATCCACACTGTTGCTCCATGGAAGATATTTCCACATTAACACAAAAATGACCATTGCCTCTGGACTCAGAGGTCTAGTCTCCTCAAAGATTGAACAAATATTTTCCACTCCACAAGGGCACTCAGCACCTGTGCTGACCAACATTTAATCAGCCCAGGCCAACAAAGGCTCACAGTTCATGTAAAGCATTGATACCTTCAGTACTTGTTGAGAGGCTGGAAGAGAAGACCAGATAATAAACTAAAGTGCTTCCAGGGCAAGCTGGTCACACAACTCAGGTCTTCAGGAGTGACATCAGGAAAAGTAATTCTATACTCTGGGGGAAGTCAGGGTATGGGGAAGCTAAAAGGGAACAAGTCCTGCTTCACAGACCAATTCCAGAGACTTGGAAAATAAGTGTTGTACCTCCTGGGGTTTTAGGAAACACAACGGTAAGAACTTAAAGAAATGACAAGGGAACCTACTGCCTTTGTCAAAAAGCCACACAACTTTTTCTTTGAACCTCCAATTTCAGAACAGAGCATAATCAAGAAGAAATTACAGATCCAGGCATAGTGGCGCACACCTGTAATCCCAGCACTTTGGGAGGCTGAGACAGGAGAATCACGAGTTCAAAGCCAGCCTCAGCAACAGCCAGGTGCTAAACAACTCAGTGAGACCCTCTCTCTAAATAAAACACAAAATAGGGCTGGGGATGTGGCTCAGTGGTCGAGTGCCCCTGAGTTCAATCCCTGGTACCAAAAAAAAAGAAGAAATGATGGCTCCCAGGACAACTATATGCAAGAAAATGACCTCAGGGAATAATGCATATGTTTCTGCATTAACAGGAAGAACAGTTGTTCAAATGAATAAAAATGGGGAAAGTTGTTAATTTTTGGCAAAGCTGCATCAAGAAAGATTGCTTCTAGAACACGGGGCTCAAAGATAGGAAAAGTACCACTTTATTTTTACCTAGAAGTAATGATAAATGGTGTTTCATATTCTATAATAATATTATTAGAACTGTAATCAATCAAAACAAAAAAATTAAAATGGCTTGGGAATATGACTGATTAACAACCACTGGTCAACCACATAATTGCTCAACATCTGTGGAAAACAATTTGGTAGTGTGCATCAAATACCTTAAAAACGTTGGGCCTTTTCACCCCATATCTACCTTCTGGAAATTTAATTCCCAAATTTCCAAGATTCATGGAAAACAATGTGATAATTTTTCTAATGAGGTAAAGCTATAAGAAATTTAACTAGAAATAAGTCTACAATTCATTTCAAAATGTTATGAAAACAGGGGCTGGGATTGTAGCTCAGTGGTAGAGCGCTTGCCTCGCATGCATGAGGCCCTGGGTTCGATCCTCAGCACCACATACAAAGCAATAAAATAAAGATATTATGTCCATCTACAACTAGAAAAATATTTAAAAAAAAAAATGTTATGAAAACATATGATATGGTACTATTTTTATCCTAAATAATGATAATAAGTACATACAAGGAAAAATCTAGAGGGTTACAGACTCAATTGTTGCTACTTCAGGAAAAGAAGTCACTGTATCTTTCCACCCTGTGCACGTCTAGGTTGTCAGAACTTCTTGTTACAGATGGGATAGCTTTTCTATTAAGGAAAAAAAATAAAAATATTTCTCTTTTTAATTATTTGGCCAATTAAGTCCCTAAAATATACAACCTATACTTATGCCGAATAAGCCTCTCCAACATGTCATTTCAGCGGTTGCATGATGTGGCTATGCCATAATTTGTTTAAACAATTTTTAAACCATTCTCTATTATATTGGATATTTAGGTTGTACCCAAATTTTCACAACTATAAACAGAACTTAGATGGAAATCCTTGTGCCCAATATTTTCACGTATTTTTAATTACTTCCTTAGAATAAATTCCTAGAAGTGGAACTGCAGGTCCAAAATGTGGACCCAATGAAGGACTTTTGACACCTACTGCAAAATCACCCCATTAAAAAGTCAACTCCAATTTGCCTCCTCAACTGCAATACAGGGGTAGCCTTTTCCCCAAATATTACCATCTTTTCCAATTTTTTTCTGATTTGATAAGCAAAACAATCCACCGCTTTTATTTGTATTCCTTTAGTGACTAGGGAAGATAACATCATTCAGAGTCACTTATTGGCTATTTATTATTATTGAGTGACCTGCTTGTTGATATGTCCTGTGCACTTATTCTACTAGACTCTTTTTCTTTCCAAATTTTAAGTTATTTACCTAAGATTAGCTCTTTGTGATTAAAGCTAATGTGTGCCACTTGTTTTTGGTTTTGTATAAGATGTTCATGGTCACAAAATTTAAGTTTGTATATATGTTCTCAACAACAAAATTGCATTCTGAACTACCAATCACTGACTTGTTAATGGGCTTTTAAAATCTGTATTACCCACTATGCATAAGTATTTTATCATTTGTCTTAATATCTTTTCTACATATAAACCCCTATAAGGCAGAAATAGGACTTTTTTTTTTTAATCCCTCATAGCAACAAGTAGACAGCCCAGAACACAGTGGAGCTCAGAACTGTCCGTTTGGGATGAAAAGATATGATGTCTGGGGATTTGTTTAAAAGTAATACAGTTAGGGATGGGAGATGAAAATGATGTAAAGATGAAACAGAATTGGCCACCTGTCAATCATTGTTGAAGCTGGTTCATCATACTATTATGCCTACTTTTTTGTGTTTTTAAAAATTTCTATAATCAAAAAAAATTTTTAATGTGTATTTGATTGACTGGGCAACAAGAGAGGAAACGTCTTGGATAACAATGGTGATGAAAATGAAAGACATATGTATCAAAGCCACTCTTATAGCACAATATTGTTAAGAGTACAGGCCCTGAAACTAGGCAGGCTGACTCCAAATCCTTTCTGGCTCTGTGACCTCAAATCACTATTCACTCCCTCTGAAACTCAGTTTCCTTTATACATAATGGTATTAATAACTACCTCAAAAAGGTTGTAGTTGGAGACTAGTAGATGTAAAACTCAGTGTCTAGCACTTAATAGCTCTCTGTAAAGAGTCCTGCCATTGTCATTCAGAGACACACATGCTTGACAAACTACAGCCAGCCCTTCCTGGTGGTGGCAAGCCAGCACCCTTCCACTACAGCTGGGATTTCAGTTAATCAGCTTGGGCACCAAACAATCACTTGGCAGAGGACTTGGTAGGCCAGATGTCAGGAATTATGCTCCTGATACCCAGAAGAGAAAACAGAGATCACAGTAAAGGACAGAGCCTGTAGCTCCTCACTTAATAAGTCACCAAAGAGCCATAACTCCCCATCCAACGATGACATCAAGAAAAGAGAGTGGAGCTGGGTATGGTGGCACACGCCTGAAAAACCCAACAGCTTGCGAGGCTGAAGCAAGAGAATCTTGAGTTCAAAGCCAGCCTCAGCAACTTAGTGAGGCCCTAAGCAATTCAGCGAGACCCTGTGTCTATATTAAAAGAAAGGGCTGAGGATGTGGCTCAGTGATTAAGTGCTTCTGGGTTCAATCCCTAGTACCCCCGCCAAAAAAAAAAAAAGAAAGAAAGAAAGAAAAGAAACGAGAGTGAAGATGCACTTTCTAAGTAGCTTCAAACTTTGGCCAAACACTGGCATCACCCAAGGAACTCAAAAATATGAGATCTGGGTCACACTCCCAGAACTTGATTTAATGGTCTGGGACATGGATATGGACTAGTGCTTTGAGACTTTTAAGAATCTAACGTGATCTCAGGGATGGGGCTGTAGCTCAGTGGCAGAGCACTCGCCTATCCTGGTTTGATCCTCAGCATCAAATAAAAATAAATAAATAAATAAAAGGTACTGTGTCCATCTACAACTAAAAAAATATTTTTAAATAAATCAAATAAAGGCATGCTGTCCAACTACAAAAATTTTTTTTTTGAATTACAAAGAATCTAACATGATCTAATGTGCAGTTTTAGTGTCACTGCTATAGGAGGCAAATGAAATGTGTGTGTGTGTGTGTGTGTGTCAGAGAGTTGGGATGGGGCATAAGGAAGAAAGAGGACCAGGGGAAACAAAGGAAGAGAACAGAAGCCATAGAGTCCCATCTGAACTCCATTAAAGTCAACTCAGTCATGTGGTCTCAAGCTGTGTCCCACACCAGACAAACCCAATCGCATTAGACCCCATCATCCCCTCCATAAACTTCAAGAGAGTGTGTAATAATTCCCAGGGCTAAAATATGTTATTATTAATACCAGGATGTATACATGTCAATATTCTAAGGAACATGAAACAAATGCAACTTGTCTGTAAGTTTTGGTCTTGGGAGAAAAAAAAAATGTCCAGCTATGTGATGCTGGGGGTGGGGGAAGGAGGGAAGCATTTTGTCGCCAGCATTCAGGCAGCCTGTCAGTGTGACTGAAGCACACTCAAAGAGGCAGCCTCATTTTGTACAGTTATTGCAGCATCTTTGATCAAGAGGAAGGCACATCCACTTCAATCACTTGAGCTGGGATGGGCTGCTGTCTGGCTGTTTGTCTGCCCATTGGGGTAAGCCAGCTGGGCCTGAGGACACATGGCAGTCCAGTAAGTGAGGAGTACCTGACATCTATACAACCTCCTCTGGGCTCCCAGGGCACTCTCATTTAGCAGTTCATCCTGGGCTCATCTGGAAGTTCTTTTCCTTCAGCAAACACCACCTGGTCTGGCCTGGCATCACCGAAACAAAAGCTGGCCAGCAGGCTGTCACAGGCAGCAAACACTTTAGAATCAGGAGGGCAGGGGTCAACTGTCCTCATGAGCAACACACCAGGATTACACAAGCCTAGAAAAGGCAGAAAACAACCTTTGTGGACTCTGCCCTCCTCTCAATCACCTCTACCCCATCTCAGCCCCACACTGATCTAAGAAGGTCTAAGTTCCTCCCCCAGACATGGAAGCTCAGCAATGCCATCCAAACTATACACAAAGGATTTCCTATATTCTTTTTACTAAAATAAATAATTAAAAAGAATTGATTTCTATTGTGTGCATGTACAAATATGTAATGATGAATCCCACTGTTATATAAAATATCATTTGTAATCCCTAAAAAAAAAAAAAAAATTGAGAGAGTTCAGCAATTTCCAAACGTGGGGAGTTTCAATGAAAGGTCTTAGGTTTTTCTTTTGTTTTCTTTGCTCCTTTAAGTGGTATCATCCATAAAATTTCAGGAAGACGTGAATAGTAAAACCACAGTAGAGACGGGACTCACAATGATAATGATGACATTTACATGGCGCTCATTTGTTCCCCATGTTTTACATGTGTTCACTCATTCGATCTTCATCAAAACCTCACAAGGGAAGCTAGAATAACAACTATTAACAACAGTAATGATAATAGTAATATATCATATATATCATAATAAGAATAATACATCATATATGACTTAATGGTAATGGTAATATATAACATATGTATAACACATATCGATAGCAGAGATAATCATCTCCACTTTGCAGATAAAGAAACCATGACCCGGAGCAGCTGGCTGACTTGCCAGGTAGTGGGGCTGGCCTGGCACCAAGGCAGGCTGGCTCCAGAGGCAGCACACCACCCATAGCTCCAGACTGCCTCCCTTGAAACTGCTAGCTCCGCAGCCTCTGGAGGGCTCCAAGCTTGAACCCCAGTTCTGCACTGCACGTCCTGCTGCTGTCCCATCACCCACAAATGGGTCTGTGGTGAGCGTAAAACAAGGAAATGAATGAGGAGCACCTCCACCAGGACTGGCAGGCGCGGTCAGTTTACCCCACTGCTCGAGCCTGCCGTATGCTGCGGTCAACTGGAAAACCTTTACCCCTCCACATTTCTACCCAGCAACACTCAGTCTGAAACCAGTAATCCCCTAACCCAGCCCAGAAATGAAACCTGAAACCTCAGACCAGGGGCCAGCCTACATCCTTTGCCCATTGATCCAGAATTACAGGAAAGGTTTAAATTCCTGAAGTCCTCCCCACCCCAGCTCCAGGACATGGACTCTCCCAATGATGCTCTATTGGACAAGGAGAGTCACAGGCATGGGGACCATCCCCAACCATGCCAAGCTCACCTTGTCCAGTGACCTTCCCCACAGCACCTTTATCCAGCTGGCACATGTCCTAACTCTCTGAGAAGCCTCCTGCCTCCCAGCCACAAGCCTCTGTGAAGCAGAGGCAACCTAGAAACTTCCCTAAGGAACATCTTATTATCCCCCTGCTGTTGAGTTTCAGAAGCAGTCTGTGCCAATATCAAAATAGTCTGCATTACTTTTACACAAAGCACTAACCTGAAGATCAGGTGGGATGAGAGGTGGAACTACCCTAAAAGAGATTTTCAAATCTGAGTGTACATACCCTCATGCATGCACGTGCACACGTGAGCACGAATGCTCTAGGAGCCACGGTATACTTTTTGCTCTAAGAGGACTCTGCTTTGTTCAAGGGCAGGGGTAGGAAGTAGGGGAGGGCAGAGGAGTAGTAATAAACAGTGAGGGGAATACCAAGGTTGCCCCTGGAAACTGGCAGGGATAAGAAAAAGTAATCAATGCAGGTCTGATCCTCAGAAGAGACGGCCAGCAGGGAGGATGGGGACCAAGCCATGCCAGTTTCCTGGCTCAGAGTCCCATGCATCTTGTCAGGGCCAAATGCCAGTTGGCAAGAGGTGGCGTGGAGGCTCAGGCGGGGGTAGGCAGCATGCAGGGGAGTCCAAGAGCCACTCACTCAGCCGTTTCTCAGAAAGTGAAGGTGCCCAGCGGCTCACATGCTCTCAGGACACCTCCCCTTCTGCCCCAGCCCAGCACACAGCCCAGGAGACTTGTCCAAGGCCTCACCTGTGTAAAGGAGCCATCCTCACCACACTCTGGGACAAACACAGCCTCCTGAGGCTTCTTGGCCTGCTCCAGGGCTTGAGCCCGTTCCAAGCGACACTTGCTCTGGCCAGCATCTAAAAGGCAAGAGGAGCGTATTTCATATTTCACTTGGATTCCACGCTGAAGCCATGGCACAAAATGCTGCCCACTGGCAGGAACGCAGAGAAACCCCTTCTACCAGCAGGGGAGCCCACACCACCAGCTTGTCTAACAGTGTAGCTGACCAGCCTCAGCTTCCTTCCAATGTTATTCTTAGAAATGTGTGGTGGCCTTGAGGGTGGGGACTCATGTTTATAGCAGGTCCCACTATTTTTTCTCCCAAGTACCCCTACCCTTATCCAGGAAAAAAGTGTTCAACTTCCATTACTTTTTCCAGAGGTTTATTCTAAAACTAGTAAGTCCAAGTGGTGTCCAAGATGTTTTATACTTTCTTTAGAAAGGGAAAGGCTCTAGGGCAGCCTAACTAGCTTTCCATAATTCCTGTAATGTCTCTAAGCAATCCAGGGCCACAAATTCAAATATGCATAGGACTCAGGGAAGTGATATAAATGGGGTACAAGAAGAAGGGCATTCAGCTGGACATAGTGGCACATGCCTGTAATCCCAGCAGCTTGGGAGGCTGAGGCAGGAGGATCGTAGATTCGAAGCGAGCCTCAGCAACTTAGCAAAACCTTGTCTCAAAATAAAAAATAAAAGGGCTGGAGATGCGGCTCATTAGTTCAATCTCTCAGCACTCCCCCACCCCAAAAGAAGGGCATTCAGTCCCAAGAGGCCACTGGGAGTGCTAAGAACTATGTCAAACTGGAGACCAGGCACCCCATTAAGGGCCATGGCCGCTCAGCTCCAGTCATGTGCTACTTTGTAGGAAGCCACACCTAATATTACCAGAAATTTCAATTTTGAAAAAGAAGCACAAAAAGCCAAATTGTTGTTGTTGTTGTTGTTGTTGTTGTTGAATACCCCAGTTTTTAAATGGTTGTCCCAAATGTTTTTAATGTTTTAGAGCAAATCAAACAAAACACATCTGTGGTCAATAATTTGAAATTCCTATTCAGGGGTCATCAATAAAGCTTTGTATATCTGTTTTAAAACAAAAATAAACACAACAAAGGACCAGCCAGAAAACAACACATCTCTCTAAGCCCCAGCCTGGTGGCAGTAACTGAAAGACAGGGAAGTGCTCATTCCTTCAGGCAGAACTTCTTCCTTCCCTTCTCCACCCCTGATGTTAGGGATAGAGAGGACAGCAACCCAGAGGAACAGAGGCATGCTGAGTCCCCACTCCACCCCTTGCCACAGTGACTGCACAGGGCAGGGACCTGTGGTCCCAGCAGCCTCCCCTGGACTCACCTTTGCATCGGCCTCGGTGTACCACACCCAGGGTCGGGTCTCGGCACTTGGCTCGCTGGTACTCACACGTGGTCTCATAGGACCTGCCATCGGATGCGCAAATGGGTTTGAGTTGAGTCCTGGAGCAGTGGAGGTTGCACTGAGGGTCACGGTCACTTATGAGAAACTAGATTGGAAAAAAAAGAAAAAAGAGAAGTGAAAGGTTACTTTTGCAAGGAAAGTGGGGGAAATCCCATGACTTCCTGTACTGGGCTGCCCTTGGGAAGAAGGTCCCAAATAAACCCAGAGTTATAAAATCCTAGAGGTGAGGGGAACTGAGCAGACACAAAGTCTAACCAAAGAAGGCATCCTCTGTACATCCTAAGAACCATAATGTCTAACGGACTGACCATGAACAGTTATTGCAACGAGCAATCCACAGGCAGAACCCATTAAACATCACAACAACCCAGAAGGGGTAACTTGCTCAATGTCACATAATTATGAGGAGTGGATGCTGAACTTGAACCTAATTCTGCAGGAAATAAAATCAAAGCTTTAACCTCTAGGACATTTGGTTCTCCACCCACGTAGACAGCCATGAAAACTCAAATCCAGAACACTTTCACTCTCCAAATTCCATCTTTGGCCAGTTTTATTTATTAGATGATGGTATTGAGCCCCAAATCTAGAACTCTTCCATTTCTGCCCATAGTTCTCTGGCAGAATTACAAGTTAAGTGACTTTCTGTGATGAAGGTATTTCCTGATTTTAACAACAGTAATAATAAGCTTGGGAGATGCTGGGTTAAACAGATTTTTTTGTTTTAGTGCAGGAATTCTCAAACACCTTCAATATATTCTTTTGCATTATATAGACATTGTGAATTAAAAATAGAGCAAATTGGGGCTGGGGTTGTGGCTCAGTGGTAAAGCGCTTGCCTCGCATGTGTGAGGCACTGGGTTCGATCCTCAGCACCACATAAAAATAAATAAAGACATTGTGTCCATTACAACTAAAAAACTTTTTTTTTAAAAAAAAGAGCAAATTATTTGCTAAACCTCCTATTGAGTTATGTAGTCACACATAAATCTAGACTGGCCTCACTGGCCTCAGTAACATGCTTCACCAATAAAAGGGTATTGGGTAATATTTGGGGACTTCTGCACCAGGTCATGTGAAGCCTTGAAGTTTTCTCCTATCATATACTCACTCTGGGGGAAACCAGCCAACATGTAAGAAGCCTAACAACTCTAAGATCACCATACTATGAGGAAGCCCAAGTCAGCAGGTGTCACAACCACATGGGGAAAGAGATGCCCAAAAAACCCAGGCACACAGCCTTCAGATGAGTCCAACTCAGCTGTCAACTGACTACAATCAATAGAGATGAAAATAACTAATTGCATGAGAGATTCCAAGCAAGAACCACCCAGCTGAGCCCAGTCAGCAAGAGAACTGACAGAGATAACAATAATCCATTGTTTTAAGCCATTAACTTTTGTAGTAGTTTGTTGCATGGCAATCATAAATAACCAGATCAAGGAACATATATATGATGCCTCTACCAAATCTCTTCATGACCATGAAACTCTTCATTAGTGAACCCCCTATTACCAACTGCTGAATGCAGCTGAAGAACAGTAATTAGACCAGTATAATCCACAATACCAGGAGACTGTTGGGGCCTGGAAGGGATCCACTCTCATCCCCCCACACAGCAGGGCCCTGGGCACACTGAAGACTCTCTCCATGGGGCTGGAGGGAGTGAGGCCTAGCAGTGTCAGGAGCACAGCTGTGGCCACCAACAATGCTGAAGCTGGCTGTGTGTTGACACCAAGCTCACAGAGGTTTCAGCGGTGTGAATACAGCTCTGCTTCAGACATCTTTGCAGGCCCACTGTGTGAAGCAAACAGTTGAGAACTTGTCCAAAAGGGCAGAGAAAGGTCCAGAGGCAGTACCACACCCTTTAAGGGAAAACTGGAAACAGCCCTCTCCCAGGCGCTCAGCCAGATCGCGAGAGTCTGAGCCAGTCCATGACTACACAGAACACATCTCAGTAGTAAAGCCAGACCTGCCCCCACTACTGTGACGTCACACCCCAGTGCTGGGCTCAACCTGTGACACAGGCCTCATTAGGACAGATGGGGCAACTCAGCCCCTCTTCAGAGGCCCTGTGCTCCCACACATCACAGGTTAAACCTGAGTCCTGCCCAAAGGTCAAAGAGAAATGTCCCGATGTCTCTCATGAGCACACCATTGGATACAGCTTACTGTTCTTGAGTAAAAAGAGAGAAGCTGCGAAGTCCTATCAAAGTCCACTCAGTCGCCAGCGGCTGCACCAAGAGATGAGCTAACGAGGACAGTATGGGAAGCAGGGGTCTACACATCAACCCCTGTGCAGGATCTGTGGTCTTGACTCCCCTAGGGTTGCCCAGCTTAAAACACTTGAGTGGCATCCTGCTGCCCTTGGGACCTCCACATGGCATCCAGGCCTGGCACAATCTGACCTGGCTCCCCTCCCTGGCCTTCCTCTGACTATGTCCCCTGTTCACCACTTGTGCACACCATAGCCAGCTCCTTTCTCCAGTGAGAAAGCTCCAGGAGCTCCAGGGCTCTGTCTTCTGCCCCCCTCCCACCCTGCGCCGGGTCTGGACGTACAGTAACTCTTCTGGGAGGCTTTCCCTGACTCCCAGGTAAGGCTGGGTCCCCCCAAATAATCTTTCATACCTCTCTTCCTTCATGGCTCCTAACAGTGTGTGGTGATGAATTTATTTGTGTAATTTGATTAACAATGGAACCCCCAACTCTGAATTTCCAGATGACAAGGATAATGTCTATTTGACCTATAAACACATTACCAGCCTCCAGCCCTTGATTATTTGTGGGATGAACGCATTTGTTTAGTGGCACTTCCTGTGCAACATTACCTGAAAACCTGCTGGTATGAGGTGACAGGTCTGGTGTCCCAGGATCCTGCTCACTGGGGTCCCCTGGAACCACTCCTCCTCGTAGTACTTTGAGGCTTGCCCTTCTCAAGCCATGTCATTTCCTCTGCCCACCCTACAGCATTATATGGTGGGCAGAGGTAGCCCAGAGGCCCCTGTCCTTGCCCCACTCCAGAACCAGAACCTCATCAAAAGCATCTCACAGGGCTGGGGCTGTAACTCAGTGGTAGAGCGCTTGCCTAGCATGCATGAGGCACTTGGCTCAATCCTCAGCACCACATATAAATAATAAATGAATAAAATAAAGATCCATCAACAACTAAAAAAAATAAAAAGCATCTCACAGTTGGGCATGGTGGTGCATGCCTATAATTCCAGCAAATCGGGAGGCTGAGGCAGGGGGATCACAAGTTCAAAGCCAGCCTCAGCAACTTAGAAAGGCCCTAAGCAACTCAGCAAGACTCTGTCTCAAAAAGTAAAGGACTGGGGATGTGGTTCAGTGGTTAAGTGCCCCTGGGTTCAATCCCTGGTCCCCACTCCACCCCGCCCCCAAAAAAAGCATCTCACAGTGGGCTTGAAGCACTGGGAGGGTGGGATTTAGCATTTAGTGTTGGGCCCACATAGGCTTTTGGTAAACAGCGCTTGATTCTGTGAATTCACTTTTGTTTCTGTTTGTGGTCTTACTCTGTAACAATGAAAGGCAGTGTTGCCTAGTGGTTGGAAGCATGGCTTTGGAGCCAGGCTATGGATATCACTCCCAGTAGGGCACATACAGGCTGTTTCTCCTTGGGGAAGTTAACCTAATTTCTCTAGGCTTCAGTGTTCTCATCTGTAAAGTGAGAATACTTACCTACTTAGCCTCCTAGGGTTACTATGAAAATTAAATTACCTATCATGCCATAAGTCATACATAAGTTCTTACCCATTTTCTTTCTTTGGAATTTAAGTAGGGTTTGGGTTTTTTTGTTTGTTTGTTTTTGTTTTTGTTTGTTTGTTTATAGGAGAACATACCCAAAAAAGGAGGGAGAGAAAAAGACAAAGTTTCTTTTCAAAATGTAGAGGTTACCCTGTTGTCTGTTCTGTAGCTCACAGAAGAGAGCCTCAGGCGTCACCGTGGCATTGAACTACGGGCCATAAATCTGGTTTGGAAATGGTTCTCTCTGCGCCAACAGAGACTCCACAGCAGCTGTGCCAGAGACCTGCTCAACAACAAGAGGAGACTCTGTGCGCAAACAGACAGGTCAAAGAGCCCCAGAAGACTCACCTACCCAACACATGGAGATGGTTCTTGGCTTTGGAAGGACTCCTAAGAGTCCCATCTAGAGACTGCTGGCCCCTGGGGCCCTTTAAAAAACTCAGACACAGCACAGGGCCATTGCTAAAGACCATCTTCAGTGGACTCTGGTGTCTCGTTTTTAATCTGTTTTGGGAACTGAGTGTATTTGTGATTGCTTTCAAAAACAGGCAATGAGCTCTATAAAACAGAGCCTCATAGAAGAGATTAATTACTCTGGGTCCACAAATACTAAGGACAAAGCAATCCTCCAGTCCATCCATCCCTCTGTTCCTCTCTCTATCCAGTGAGTGGACCCCAACAGTGAGCCCAGCACCTCACAGACCCAAGAAGCACACAAGCAGTATGGCCCCGCCCTCCATGAGCTTACAGCCTGAGATGGAGACCCCAAACAAGCAGCTACCACATAGTATATTAGCAGAAATCACAGCCATACTAAGAGAGGACATAATCCTAAGCACTCCACAACAAGACAAACCATACAATTCCATAGAACTTTCCACCATGATGGAAATGTCTATGTCCCTGCTGTCCAGACTACAGGTAGCTATGAAGCACCAAAACACAGCAAATGTGACTGAGGAACCAAACATTTAGATGTCTTTAATTGCAGTTAATTTTGACATAAATGACCATGTACAGCTAGAGGCTACCATATGCAAAAGCCCAAGAGTGGAGGAAGGGTAGGCCTCAACTGAGTTTTTCCTGGTTGAGTCAGGTGAAGACTGATTGGACCAAAGGAAAAAGGAACAGATCCTGGGAATAGTTTCTGCATTTTGAAACTAGACAGCAAATCAGTCCATTAATTATAGGTCAACAGCCAAGTGACCCCAGGAGATTGTCACAGTTCACATAAAGTCACGAGAGTCTTGCAGGGGACGGAGGTACAGGATAGAAGTCCTCGGCATCAGGCTGAGACTGTGGTCACTTCTGTTACAACACAAGCAAAACTCAAAGAATTGGAGTCACCCTGCTGCAACATGACCCCTGGATCACAGAAGTCTGTTGTTGTGGACTCAAGAGCAATCGTGATTGGTGAGAATTTCTGTTGTTGGACAGGGCCAAGCAGTCTCCCCGACAAGCCAAACACTGAGCCATTTTCCTCTAGGAGGGAAATTGTGTTTTCATAAAAATCCCTACATAGATTCCTTTCCTTCTTCCTAACCAATAGACAATAAAAGCAAAATAATAATATTAAATATGATTGCCTCATATGGAAGCCAAACAAAGAGCACCAGGACAATTGTGCATCTGCAATTGTCTCTCCCACCCTTTTTCCTTAGGGAGTAGATGACTCCAAATATTTTGTGTTATGCTCACATTTGTAAAGTAGGACAGGCACTTGGTCTACATATAAACAAGTCATCCTTTCTATTGGAAAAGTAAGCTGTTCGCTGGGGGCATCCCTGCCATAAGGGAGATCAGAGTAGGAAAAAAAAAATCAATATTCAACCAATAATCCCTTCCATCTGAAAGGCACACATGCTGATCCCTACCCATCAGTCTTAGGCAGAGTAGAAAGCAAACCCTGCCAGGGCTCTTGCCCAGGAAGACCACCCCAAGACCACAAGCCGTGTTGGATTTGACTGACTGCCAAGTTTCCATGACAATGTAGGGAACAACAGAGCCAGCCCACAGCTCCATCTGAAAGGATATGTTCAATTCTTCCTAATAAAGAGCGATTCTCACAGTTTCCCCTTCCACCTACTAGTACCATGTTGATTTAAGCTATGGCTAAAACTATAAACAGGTATTTTCCTGGTAACGTGCATATCTCTCCACTTTCCCCAGGTATAGAGGAGTGGGGCAGAGTCCTACTAAAACACTCTTGGTAGTAGGTTTGGGACAGTGAAGTCTACAATTTGGAGTAGCACTTGCATTTCTTTAAACAATAAAATATTCAAAAATCACAGGCCACTCTACTGTCATGCATATCTAAAAAGAACAAAATTTAAAAAAAAATCACAAGCCAAACTCAAAACAAATATGAGGGTTTTATTTAATCAATTCATACAAAACACAGCTTTAAGTACTCTCTTTTAACATTTCTGCTTCTCTTATCTATTGCTGCAAAGCAAACTACCCCTCACTTAGTAGCCTGGAACAATGATTTATCATTTCTCATATGCCATGGGTTGGTGGGGCTCAGCTGGGAGGTTCTTCTGCTCACCATGGTGGCAGCTGAGGTTATGTGTTAAACTGTATCTGGTTGGAAGCTTGGTTGGTGCTGGAACATTCACTGTGGCTTCACCCTGAGCTTCAAATGGGATAGCTGGAATGGATGAGGGCCAGTGGGGCCTCATAGCTAGCAGCTCTCATCCATGATGGCTTCATTTAGTCCCTATTACTCACCTAAATGTTTGACTCTTTGCCACCAGCCTTTGCTCTCCTTTCAAGTTCAAATTCTAAGCTGGACGTGATGGTACACGCCTGTAATCCCAGCACTTTGGGAGTCTGAGACAGGAGAATCCCAAGTTCAAAGCCAGCTTGAGCAACAGCGAGGGGCTAAGCAACTCAGTGAGACCCTGTCTCTAAAATAAACACAAAATAGGGCTGGGGATGTGGCTCAGTGGTCAAGTTCAATCAACCTGGTACCAAAAAAAAAAAAAGAAAAGGAAAAAAAAGTTCAAATTCTACTCTGAGTGCCCCTGAGCTTATCATCCTAAAAAGCAAACACTTTCATGTTTGAAACATCACCATTAGCTTCCTAGAGCTTCAGATGCATTGTGTTCATACTTTCATCAAATAAAACCTCAATAGACCAATAAGGTAAGGAAGGGGAACAAGAAGGAGGATGGAGGAAAGGGTATGGGAAATATGGGGAACAAAATCTACCAAATTATGTTATGTCCATGTATGAATATACCACAACAAATCCTGCTTATATATATAATTACAACGCACTGATGATGATGATGATGATGATAATAATAATAATAATAATAATAGGGAATCAGTAGAGCAAGCAGATGGAGAGAAAGTACTGGAGAACTACACTTATCAAATTATGGTACAAATATGGCATAATAAATCCCTTTATCATGTATAATTATAATGCACCAATTTTAAAAAAACCCTTCAACATATATTATCATTCATCTGCTTATATGTCTACAAAAGCTGTATTTACCCCTGTTTATATACATAGGGCTTAACACAGTGCCTGATGCAAAATAGTTGTTCAGTTCATGTTTGGAGAATGAATGGATAAATACAAAGCCATACCTAACACATTATGCATAAGTGCCCCTGTCTCTATGGCTTACTGTTAAAGAGACAGATTCTCGTGCGAACACCACCAGAAGCTTAAAAATCCCAAGCATAGAATGTTGGAAGCTGTTTGTTTTTCTTTTCTGTTAAAGAACATCAATTAAGTAAGGAAAGTCATACATTAAAAAACAGTGTTTTTCCCTTGAATTAAAGAAAAAGAAAATAAATTCCTAAATCATTAAAAGAAGGTAGCAGTGTGGCTGAGACAGTACCCCCCAAACTCAGGGCTGCTATCCTCAGGTAATCATGGAATTTGCTTGTAGTGAACCTGGCCCGGCCTCCTCACCCAGGCCTGCAGGAACCCCTTCCGCCATCCTGGGGATACCATGTCACCCATAAGTCAGGCAGAAATCTGAGACATCTAGATTGCTGAGCCTGAAATGAGTATATATGTCAAGTTGAAAAACTGACAAACTGTCTGAGTGCGTGGCACTCTGGCTTCTCCGGCAGCTACCACATGCATTCACTAGAGTAAGAAAACAGCTACATGTCAGAATGGATTCACTTCTAAGGCACTTCCATTCATTTTCCACAGATTCAGTGTTGTAAGCATCCATGAGTTTTCTCCACCAGCAAACGCCCGATCTGCAAATGCTGACTTGAAAGAGAAGGGGGAACATCCCTACCTGTGTGCCTCTGGTGGGAAGGAGGCAGATGGAATCACAACCCCATCCAACTGCTCCTTCTTACCTCGGGACTTGAACATGCTGACCCTCTCCCTGGAACATGTTCCACCTCACAGACTCCTGTTCATCCGTCCAATTGCAGTGCAAGTGCTGCTTCCTGGAGGTATCTGACTCTCCAAGTAGGTTGGGACCCTCTTGCTTTCCACTGTGGCTCATGCCACAATCGTGATTTTAAAACCCATTTGGTTAGTTAGACATTTCTTGCCCACCCTTCCCCAGTAGGCTGAAAGCTCTCCATGGGTGACACCCAAGATCTAGGTGCCACACCCCTGGATGCCTGGCACCCAGCAGATGCCTTGCACAAAGTGGGTCTTCCACGAACACGTGTGGCTTAGATGAATGAGGAGGAAACCAAAACTCGGCAAGGTGAAGCTAGCAAGTAGTAGAACACCCTTTAGGTCCAATGAATGGCTAGATTCTTTCTACCACACCAGTGTCTCCCTCAGGGTAAAAATATCAAGTTCTGTGCCGTGAGGTCTGCTAAGGTGGGGGGGTGCACTGCTGCCAGCATTAGCAACCATGGTTGGGGTCTCTGGCAGCAGCCCCTTGAGTAGACAAGAGAAGAAAAGGGCTCCCGAAGCAAAGAGAGCTTCCCTAAGAGCATATTTTTTCAAAGTCCAGCTCAGATTTTTAGAACTCAAGCACTTGCAAGCATCTCTGGGAGGCCCACCTGCTACTGAATGGGGGAAATGCCTCTCCCAGAGTCGATGCTTGGACCTGAGAGGTGCATGGCATTCCACCCGTCTAGCCACGGCCCAGCCTCCTACTCCCGCACTAGAGACCATCACCTCTTGCCACCTGCCTCACCATCTGCAACACTAGACCTTGGCCTTTCTCTCCCAGGGCCACATCTTTGGGACGGAAGAGGAGTTTCACATTAAACCATCACTCGCCCACCCACTGTCAAATCCGTCATCCCCGGTGAAAATCCACATCCCCACTTGGGCCAGCTGGAGCTCACCCTTCCCTGACCCCACGACCACTGCATTTACACAGGTGCGAAGGAGGGCCTCCCGGCAGCTTCAGAGTGGGACTCGCAGAGATGGAGGACAGGAGATAAGGGAGGTCAAAGGGAAGGGGAGGCCGGGCAGCAGCTCCGTGCCTGCTCTTCCTCTGCACACCTCTGCCTTGGGCCTGACAACAGCACAACCCCATTAAAGGGCTTTTCACGCTGCTGAGGGAAAGCAGACACCCCTGCCAGCTGTGGGGCAGCTGGAACCACTTCTGTTGTTTTAGCCAGAAGAGACCTGACCTTAGTCACCCCTCCACCACCCCCTCCCCAAGGGAGGAATTTAGTGGTCACTTCACCCACCCACCCAGCTTCCCTCCTATGCTGTGGCCCCCCACAACCATGGGGATGACTGGTCAAGACCCATGAGGGAAGGCTGTCTTTCATCAGGTGCCCCTGGTGGGAGGATGATGGGGTCAGTGAGTTTGAGAGAGCAACTGGGACTCAGATCTAAAGAGAACCCATGTTTTAACTTACTCCGACCCTATCTGTGCCCCCAAACCCATGCCCTGTGCCAGCCTTCTGGAAAGGTGGGTACACATAAAGTGTGGATCAGGTCATCAAATTTCCAAAACAAAATGAAGCATTATTCTAAGTGAAGGAAGCCAGACTCAGAACACAACATGGTACATGATTCCATCTCTGTGACATTCTGGAAAAGGCCAAACTAAACAGAAATCAAATCAGTGATTACCAGAGACTGGAAATAGGAAGAGAAGCATGAGAGAATGTTTGGGGGTTATGGAAATATTCCTAGTTATGGTAATAGTTATACAACTATATAAATTTATTGAAATACATAAACGTGTATACCTAAAAAGGGGAGCTATACCACATGTAAATTATATCTCAACAAACAAAAAAAGAGAAAAACATAAAACACAAAACTAAAATAATAATAATTCCAAAGAATGTTTGCTTTGAAGGGCCCATCAGACCCACACTCCTCCCCATAGGTACTCAGAGAGGTTTCTGGACCTTTCCTCCCCCTCCCCTTTCAGTTACAAGGCACTCTGCTAGGTGCATTTCGGGTTATGAAAATAAACAAGAACACAGGCCCTGCCCCCAAGAGCTGATCTAATTGCAAAGACTGACGCGAGGACAGCTAACTCCATAGGGGCTGCATATTTTAAACCAGCAACCAGAAAGCAAAGCTTAAGTTTCCAAAGGACAAGAAGATAAAATATGTGAAAATGGGATGCTGGGAAGCCCAAGAGGGGAGATGGTAGAAGCTAATTCCTGAAGCTGAAAAGAGAGGAGGAGCAGAGTGGGGAGGGAGATTTAAAAAAAAAAAAAAAAAAAAAAAGAGGCATCCATACAGCCAAGAACTGCTGAGCACCTAAGATGCCCCAGAGCTGGGCTGCATACTGGGGTCAGAGCAGCAGACCCATCTTCTGTGGGTCAGAGGTTAATTCAGACTGGAAGGATCCAGGAGGATTTCTCAGGGATGGGGCTGGAAACTGGGCCATGAGGATTTCTAAAAGTAGAAAGGGATGTGTAAAGGTCATTCCAAGCTACAATCACAGTTACACATGAGTGGACAAGTGAACTAGTTTCAAAATACAGTTTTGAAACTACCATTTATAGAAGTAAGGTTTAGGGCTAGGTTGGGGGTGAGATCATGGAGGGTCTTGAAACCCTACAGATGTCTTTTCTTTTTTAAAGAATTGACAGCCAGTGAAGGAAGGAAAGGGCAAGATCAAACCTAAACGAAATCTCCAACAGGGGAATGAAAGACAGCAGAGGGAATGAGGAGGAGGATCTTTTCCTGAATATGGACAGGGGAGATGAAAAAGAGGGGCCTATTCGGGTCAAGGAAGTCACTGGGTGTCCCAGGTAATGCGCCTGGCCACACTGCAGACAACAAGTTGAGCAAACCCAAGCCGATCAGCAGTCCCCAAGACCTGCAGTTCCCCACAGACAAGTGATGACAGAATCTCAGGCACATTGAGTCTCAGAGCCTGACATGCCACCTTCTCCCCTGGAGCTAGTTACCCCAGGCTGAAAAGCAGATGCACCAGGTGGAATCTGAAGTCACTGGATGAGCTGAGACCACTAAGGACCAAATAGCTATCTGTGGAGAATAGAATTGCTGCAAAACAGCCCTGTGGGACTTCTGTGAGGCCAGGAAGGGAAAGCTGGCATGCTACAAGCATGCATCTCATTGAACAAGCAGGGTTCTACAGATAACCACCCTTGAGCTCCACCAGGACCTCCAATCTATTTATCACAGACAAAAGCATCTATTTTTGTTACCTGCTTGTACCCCCCAGTCACTAAATACTAGCCAACAGAACTCAGGAAACAAGAGCTGGGAGAAAGTCAACCCCTCCTCATCCTTCAAACTCTGCCACCAATGTAAATAAAAACTCTCCTCACTCCAAATGAAATAAACAGAAGGCACTCCAGAACCCAGGACCCAGATTTTTCCAATTTTCTCAGCTCACTAGCACTGGGAAAAAATAAAGACTGATTTAATGGTAGGACCCAAGAAGCAACAGTCTTGTACTTGGGATGCATCCAAGAGACTATGGATTATATTATGAGGCCCCAACTTTCATGAGTGCAGAGACAAAGAGGACAACGGAGTTTCTACGTGCCTGTTTGGTTCTAAGGGCCCCACCCTTCATCCCCATGACACACTTGTCAGGTAATAAGGGATTGTTCAATTAGCACTCTCTCCAGTTGGCAGGAGCAAGGGATTCAGTCGAGGTTAGTGGCTCTTTACAAGGTTATCCTGACACTCCTACAGGTCAGCAACAAGATCCAAGTCTGCTCTGAGCACTACTAAAAACAGAAATATCTAACATGTCACTGAGCATCCTGGCTGGTGGCCACAGGTCCAGACACTCCTTCTGCGCCACCTGTCCCTGCCCCACCACACTCTGTCCCACCATCACTAGTATTATTTTGCACCCAGTGATATGTGACATATGTTTGACAACTCAGAAATAGAGAGAGGAATTTAGATGGGGGTAAAGACTGGAGGGCATGACTAGGGTTGGCCCCAATGCAGCTGGGTCCTGAGTAGTGATTGAGCCCCTCTGGTTGGAAGAACATCATCCTGACATAGACAGTGTTGTTTCCATTGGAGACTTAATGAGATCCTGGGCAGAGCAGGAGGTACAGAGCCAAAAAGGGCATTTGAGAGATTCAAGATCCTTTAAGAGGTTTTGGGTACTCACAGAGAGCTATTTCAGGGCCTTGGTGACAAAGAGGCACAGAAATGAGACAGCGCCGTCTCCCCATCTCTGTATGAAGCCTAGCCCTGCTCTGGCACCTGGACAGCTTTGGCAGCAGCTGGAGACAGTTCCACAGCCCAGACCTGTGTGCCTTCACGATGGGCACTGCCAGCAATGAGTTTCCTTTAGGCAAAGGGGAAATGTATGAATAGTTTGTGGAAGTAGTTAAGGCACCGCAATATAGGGACATAGGGGGGTTACTATTTGAGCAGATGAGGGTGTTGGAGTCCTTGTAACTTGACAGTAAATGTAAATGTGGCGACATCTTGTAATCACAGACAAGAGAGGCCTGGATGAACCAGTTATGAACAGAACAGCTGCTCAGGTGAGCACAGGTCCACTCAGCAGGCTGTGGAACTCAAAACAGGCATCCCTGGACTTAAAGGAAAGACTTACAGAGCCCCGTTGTAGATCCAGAGATCCACTTTCCACAAAGACTGCACTGGAAACAGCCATTAGGCTTCCAGGTTGGTCAGCTGAATGCCTCAGTCCCTCATAATGGGGCTGAAATAAAGCTAATAACACTCGGCCCAGAATCAGGGGGAGATTGAAGGGGTTGGACTTGGATCATGATCCAGACAAAAGGGCTGACCAGCTGAGCCTATTCCTGAGCCAAGACATGCAAGTGTCCATTATATGGACACACGAATACACATGTGCCCACACATGCTCAGAATAGTCCTTAGGAAGTAATATTTGCAAAAAAAAAAAAAAATTGCATGAAAGTCTCAGTTTTCCTCTGCTCACGGCTCTGTGCTGTGAGGTACATACACTCTTTGATATCACATATAGCTTCCAAAGGAGGTGAATGGGACTCTGAACCCTCAGGCCACCCACAAAAGTCACAGACACTTCTAGTCCCTTCCACAATGGGTCAGTTGTGCTAGCTGGGCCCTCATCTAGCCACTCATAACAGCACCAGCCCAACAGGATCCTGACTGGTAGAGACCCCAAACCCGCTTCAGGAACAAGCAGCTTACCCTGAAAGACAAACTCTGTTCTTGGCCAGGTCTCTTTTCTCATCCTGCTACAGGACTGACTTTAGCCCTCACAAGCCCACTACTTCGGATTCTTGGTGGTGTTGCTGCTCGTTTTCTGGCCTTGGAAAATAATCTGTCTGCTCACACACTGTGCTGTAGGCCCTCCAGCGTTTACCACCTACTGTTCTGATCCACACAAAGAGCCCCAAAGCAACCTCACATAGCCCACCCATGATAAAAGACCTCCACGCAAATTCCCAACAAAGCAAAAGGAAGAGGCAGAAGTCTTACATCCTCCTGCCCCTGGGAATTATTTCCTGGCTCTATAATAACTAAATAGAGCAGCTAGTACACTTTTAATGTCATGGGATTATCCCAAAGGAAAAGGGCATTTTAGTGCCCGCTCCACTCAGGCAAGATCCTATAGCATGCACATCTTCGTATGGACTTGTGCAGTGCAGCAATGTACTCTGACAAGGGAGATAACAGAGAGGGAAATGTTTGATCCATAGCACTTGAGGAAATCCACTCCCCTACAGCCCTAAGCCCTGGGGATGAAGTTGAGCAAGTACAGATGAAAACTATCAGAAGAGGAAATCCCAGCCTTGCTGTATCTTCTCACTTTGTTGGGGCCGTGTATGTTTAAACCGTGTGTTTCCTTTTATTGCAATCTCCACGGTCATCTTAAGACCCTGCTGTACTGGTGCCCAGCTTCAGATCACCAAACACACGAACACAAACATGCACACACGAGAGAGTGCCCATGTGCGCACGCACACACCAAAAGCCCTTCAAAGTCATTTACAGCAGCAGCAGTTTGGCCCACGTGGAAAGGCCCTGTGCCGAGTAAAACCTGTTGCCGTCAGACCATCTCCAGCCGAAAATCCCCACTGCGTTGCTCGACAAGGATTGATTACGGCTGTCCAGGGCCCAGCTCAGCTTACTTCACATAAGTGTGAGGCTGTTCTGAGCAGGAGAGAAACCCTGTTGACCGAAACTGGACCAAGGCAAAGTAAACAAAACCATGTCAAATTCTACAGGCAGGAATGGGGGATCAGTGGAAAACCAAAGCAAAGCCCTTCCTGGGGGAAAGGAAGAATGAGTCTTCCATGTTCTAACCCTTCTAGTTCCTGAGCAGAGAAATCAATTTTCTGTGAAGTCTCAAAACCTGTACTTGATTTTTGAGGATCTTTGTCCTGTGAATATGGACACAACCACCCGAAGGTTCAGATTGCCCTCCAACATGGGGTTAGGCAGCAGGACGCAAAGGGCATTTGCCTTGGCACTTAGCAGATCCTGTCTCTCAAGAAATCCTGGGGAAGCAAGATAGACAGGGCAAGCTAAAGCTGCTCAGCAGAGCCTGTGGGCACACCAACGATCCAGGCTTTGCAGCTTTCTGATGCTGGATACAGTGTCCACAGGGGCTCAGTACTAAAGACTTCAGCCCAGTCTCCAAAGAGGTTCTCAAGACTGTTTTTGAGCAGGAAAATGCTTACAATATAAAGTTAAATAAAACTAAAGCAGAATATCAAACATATATGTAAATACATACATATATAATATATGCATATATGTACACATGTGTGTGTGTGTGTCTTCCTTGTACCCAGAGAAAAAGACAAAAGACAGGAAATACACAAAAATGTTCACAGTGGATTTCTCTAACTGGTAAGAATACAGGTGGAGGTTAGATGCTGCTATGGTCTGAATATAAGGTGTCTCCCAAAAGCTCCAGGAATGATTGCACTGTGAGAGCTGTAACCTAATCAGTCCATCTAAGTTTGAATGGTCTGACTGGGTGGTAAATGTAGGCAGGTGGAGCATGTTGGAGGAGCTGGGTCACTGAGAGTGTGCCCTGGAAGGGTGCAACTGCCCAGCAACTCCTTCTCTCTCTGCTTCCTGGCTGCCAGGAATGGAGCAGCACTCTTCCACCATGCCCTTCCACCACGATGTTCTGCTTCAGCTTGGGCCCTGAGCAATGGAGTCAGCCCACCATGGACTGAGCCTCTGATACCATGAGCCAAAGCAAACTTTTCCTCCGCTAAGTTGTTCTCGTCAGGAGTTTTGGTCACAGCAATGAAAGGCTGACTAACACATGGGACTGGTATTTTTCTTTACACCTGTCTTTAGTTTCCAAGTTTCCTACAATAAGCCCATTGTACAAGGGTAATGACGAGAAGCCCACCCAAAGCTCCACGCCGATTGACCCAGACCTGTCTCTAAAGCAAGGTTGCATGCACATTTCTACCCTAAACTCTGATGTCACCACAGGATCATCCAAGCTGACAGCTAATGGCCCACACAAGGCCAGGGACTGGAAGGATGCTTGCCTAAATGTGCAGTGTGAGGGGAAGATGCCTCCTCAGTTTTTCACTCAGGACTCTGGGTTTCCCGTTCTGGTGCATCACACACAGCTCCAGAAGGTTGGCATCCTTTCCAAGTGATGTCATTAGCTTTGCAGGGCCCAAGTGACCTCTTGGGCAGCATCCATCCAGGCAGCAGCCTCCTCCCCGCATGGTCTCCCTCTTCAATGCAGATGGCATGGCCAGGCAGTCTCCAACCTCCCTCATGAAAGTGACTCTGAGTCTCCCGGTGGGGATGACCTCTAATCTCCCAGTCCAGAGCAGAGTTGTGATAAGGTCTGCCTATAGCATTCAGCAGCCTTTCAAAGGCACATTTGTGCCCTGTATCTGCCATCGAACTAGAGGGTGGTGATGGGTGGTAAATATGTCATCAGCTGGGGGATGGGAAGGGATAAAAATTGCACAACATTAAAAATAAGACCTCTCAGACCTCAGAGCTCCAATTCCAGGTATGAGAGGGAAGCAGAGTGCTATCTGCTCCCCATTACTTCTGAAAGATGCCCTTGGAACAAAACTTTTTTTGCATTTATTTCTTCACAAAATAATTCAAAACCTGCAAGGAAGTTTCACATCCTAGCTCTTCAATTTGCTTCATCCATTGATTCAATAAATACCTCTTAACTTCCCTCCATAGGCCAGGCACTGTACAGAGCACTGGGTACACAGGAGCCCTCATGGCCTCATAAGTTATGCTGAGTCTCTACAAGCTTCACATTTATACTTCATGTGACTAGGTCCTCGGTACCAGTAGGTGACAGGGTCAGATAAAAGGCACAGACTTCAGAGCAGGGCTAAGCCAAAGCACCCACTATAGCAAAATTCTTGAGGAGTTACCACACAGATTCCCCCAACAAAAGACATCTCCATTTCAAACCTGATCCAGAAAAACAGATCAACTCTAAACATAACTCAGAATGTTAGTTGACAGTAAGAATTGTGGGGGCCCCCGGTCAAGTCCAGAGGTTGCTCAAGTTTACCAGAGTACTCAGACTGTCAGGAAATGAGGCTGACTTGTCTCCCAGCCCAGTCTCCAAGAAGACAGGGCTGAATGTAACGTGTACAGGCGTACTTGGCACCGTATAAGAAATCATTCCTTCTACAGAAGAGGACAATTTTTAAATTTCCCTTTCTACCTCAACATCCTCCAAAGTCCCAAAAGCATCTCTGAAGATGATGCTTTGGATTCTCCATGCCAGAAGGAATCTGCTGGGGTCTCAGTTTCCCCCAGAAAACTGTCCACCACCATATCATCCTTCAGTGCAGGAGTTCCAAGGAAGGAGATGGCACTTATCCAACCTAGACTATCAAACAACTAACTGCACAGCTGGAATTTCAAAGCATTCTAAGAGGGAGCTGAGAGGAAGAGGTCATTACTAGAAATAAAATTTTCAGGAGGCTCCCTCTTAGTGCATTCCCTCTTTGTGACAGGCACGTGGTTAAGTATTTTAAATTATATTAATTGCTCCTGACAACAACCTGAGACATAATGCTTTTATCCCACTTTGCAGATGGAAAAAGTGAGGCTCACAGAAATCAAGCAGTGCTCATGGCCACAAAGTTGGAATTTAAACCCAGACCTATGACTCCGTGGTATCAAGTCATCAAGGACCAAAGAAATGTATGAAGAAGACCCCAAAGGAGCTAACCTCCCCTCCAACCCAGCTTTGGACTACACAGGACTCAACAATTTCAAAAATTCAGTCTAGCCAGGGACAGTGGTGCACACCTATAATCCCAACAGCTCAGGAGCCTGAGACAGGAAGATTGCAAATTCAAAGCCAGCCTCAGCAACTTAGTGAGGCTCTAAGCCACTCAGTGACACCCTGTCTCTAAATAAAATATAAAAAAGGGCTGAGGATGTGACTTAATGTTAAGTGTCCCTGGGTTCAATCCCTGGTACCAAAACAAAAAAAAATCAGTCTGATATGGTTATATTCTTGCATAATTAAGTAAAGAAAAGGAAGATGTCTAATAACCCTACCAAACACATTCTCACTTCCTCCCATCCATTCCCTCAAAAAAGGCGGGGGGGGGGAGGGTGGTGGGAAAGAATAGGACCAAAGATTCTGAACTCTCTCAGCCACAGCACAAAGACCCCAGTGACAGTCCAAGGGACCCCAGACTTCTGGCCCTGGATCCAGCCCCACTCCCTCCCTCCTGCTCCTCCTGAGTGGACTGAGTATTGCTGTGTCTCTCCTGGATGATCTGCCCTCTAACATAGTAAAGTGAGAAGATGAAGGACAAAATTCAGAACCATTTGAAAATTCATTTCCCATGTTGGGGAGAGGAGCTGTCCTCATCCTGGGATCAGAGCAAAGGAGGGGTGGGAGATTAACTCGATACCCCAACTGTCAATCAACTGTGACACTTGTAACAGAAACCAGCTCTGAGTCTTTGACAGACAGCGAGGAAGGCCGTGCTGCTTGGGAAGGTCCTCTGTGCCAGGGCAGGTGTTGAAAGCTGGAAGTGCGGCCTTTTAGTGAGACAGAACTGAGGCCCAGTCCCTGGGCTGAGGACCTTGGCCAGTGCTTCCCTCTATGAGCCTTGATTATTTCATCTGTAAGGCAAGGACATGTGGGAGTCCTGATGTATACAGAAGAGTGGGTGCACATACGAGTGTGTATAAATCGTAGATGTTACTATATTATTATTTCCATCACCAACTAAATCAGAGTTCTTCAAACTGTGCACTGTAATTCAGCATCATCTCACTGAAGCTGGCAAAGGTTCGAGGGACTGGTTTGCCAACAAAGCTAATCTTTAGATATTTTGAGAAATAGTGAGTTTTCTTTTGATTTTAATTTTCTTTTCATTTTCTGATTTCATATTACAGTCGTTTTCGACCCACAGCAGCATAAAGGACCATGACAAAAAGAAGTGGCAACTATTTTAAGTTCCAAAACATTTTAAATTAAAAAACAGTATAGGGCTGGGGTTGTGGCTCAGTGGCAGAGAGCTCGCCTAGCACACGTGAGGCACTGGGTTCAATCCTCAGCATCACATAAAAATAAATAAAATAAAGGTATTGTGTCCATCTTTAACAAAAAAATACATTTGGAAAAAAAACAATACAACTATTACTAACCATAGTGAAAGAATGTCTTTTGTTTTGCAATGCTATTTGAAATGAAAGAATAATGTTGATTAGCCCCACAATTACTATCCAGAATCCTTTTCTTTTTAATTTTTTTACTTGGAGATAGACAAAATACTTTTAATTTTTTTAATTTATTTTTATGTGGTGATGAGGATCGGACCCAGTGCCTCCCATATGCTAGGCAAGCGCTCTACCACTGAGCTTCAACACCAGCCACCATCCTGAATCTTACCGTAAGTGAATACCACGACCCTAAACATTCACTTTTTATTTTAGACCTTTCCAATGAGGATCACTGGCTTGAAGTAAAAGAGTAAGATGAAAACTTTACCTTGGGCTGAGGGTTTAGCTCAGGGGTACAGTGCTCATCAGGCCTGAAGACATGAGTTTGATCCCAAATAATACTTTTTTAAAAATTTAAAGATGTATTTTGCAACAAAATTTTATTTATTTAGTCTGTGCTGTTGGATAAAACTCAAAGAACCTTGTCAATGTTAAGTTTGCTCCTCACACCATGATGCCATCCTGCACCTACTCATCACTACACCTCTCCCGTTTCTCACCCCTGAGAACACAATTGATTTGATGTTAGAAGGATTGTGTCTTTACAGAGTTGGAACAAGGCTGCCTTAGGCTGGCCAAGTCTTCTACATCTTATCTCTGGATTACTCAGACGCCTTCGTGGGGTGACAGGAGGTGACAGAAGCGGAACAGGTGCTATCATCCCCCAAGCACTTTCCGCCCTGACCCGGTGGCCTTTGCCCTGCACCCTCGCCCCAGTCCATCACGCTCCTGGGACTGGTCACCAGGAAAGGCTGCCGCTGCCCTGCCAGTGTCTGTCTGTCTTCCGGCACAGGGTTGGTCCCCAGGCCCACAAAGCCATCTCTGAATGAACAGAGCAAGGGCCCTGCTGCTGCTGCTGCTGCTGCTGTGGGAACAAAGACTGAATGTGCCTAATCCGGCCATTGAGCCAGTGGAGGGGCTGCACCTGTAGGAACAATGCTGCATCTGAAGCCCCAAAGGCACCAAAAGGTCCCGGGGCTCCCCCCACCCCCTTTCCTCCTGGCTCCTTTGTGGCTCTTTGTTCCTCACCTTCACCCTCTCTCACTCCCCCACCCTCAGGCAGACAGAGGGAAGCATGCCCTGCAGGGACAGGGTCTAGGAGGTCCCAACAGCAGAGCAGCCGGTCACCTGTGTCACAGCCCACACTCCTGTGTGGCCCTCACACATTCTGCAGCAAATCACACTCAGCTTTATGAAAGAACCAAAGTCCCACCTCCTCCCTCCTCCCCCAGTGGGCCCTTCTGGCCACCCCTGGGGGGCCCCCACATTTCCAGGTGCACCAAGCACCCTGGCCAGAACACCTGTGTCTTCAGAAGCAAGGACACGGTGGGGGACAAGGACGTTGCCGTTTCTCTGGGCTGATACCACACATCCCATGGTGTGCCCTGCTGCGAACTGGGGAAGAGCCCGGGTTTCAGGCATCAGAATGGCGAAGCCACTCTGGTTGGGAACTTCCAGAACAGGCGAATGGCTCCATGGCCTTGGCACCATTGAGGATGGTGTCCCCTCCCCGTGTGGCTCCTGCTTCCCTTCTCTTCCCACCCTTCACATCAGTCTGACTCGAGCTGTATAACTGAAAGGAAAAGGGGGAAAAGCCCTGAGCCAGCTACAAGAATCAGGAGGAGAAAGGCAGATTCCAGCAGAAAATCTGGAGTCCTTTAGCTGGGCAATAAAGCTTGGCATTTCTCTCTCTCCTCCCCCAACTTTCTCCACGCGAGCCTATACCTCACCACCACCACGTCCCCCTGGTGCTCTTAAGAGCTGTCTCTCGTTTTCATTAACAGTAGAAGATCTAGTCCTGCCACAGCCTCCCTCAGTGGTCCTTTCTGAACAGCTGGCCGCTTGCTGCAAATCCTTCCTTAAATCTAATCCAAATCCCTCATGCTGCAGTTTAAGCTTATTTCCTGTTGATCAATTCAACAATTATTTCTTGAGTACCCTTTAGAGGCCTGACCCAGGTCCTGCCTTGGGCTGCCAAAAAAACACGACCTGGTCCCTTCCTTCCAGAAGCCAATGCTGTGGTTGAAGAGGAAAGACCAATAACTGTGAGTCACACACTGCCTGACTAAAGGATGGGAGGCTGGGGGGTCCCGGAGGAGGAGCTGAAGCAGTGAGGAGTCTGCAGGAAGGAAGGGACTGGGCTGCTCTGGAGCCCATCTGGGCTCACAGCTGAGAGGAGGGAGGGCACGTTGGCTGGGGGTCCTTATGTATGCAGGGTACTGGGGAGGTGGACGTTGGATGTCTGTGTGAAGACGGACAGATGCCTTGGGACAGCAGCCTCAGTCCTGTGAGCCGGAGGGATGCCATGGAGGCTCGGGTAGGAAAATCACTTCCTCAAAACTGGTGTTTTGAGGGTCCTTATTCAGGACACGGAGAGTAGAACAGACCAAATGGGAAAGAGAATACATGCAAGATGGATAGTTCAGAGGCACCAACACAAATCCAAACCTGAGGTGTCGACAGGGGCCTGTGCAACCCAGTGGCAGCGGAGATGGAAAGAAAGCATCAATATAGAAGATGGTTGAGTGGAAGAGTCTGGAAACATCTCCAGGTTCCAGCTCGCTTCAGTAAATGCAATGGAATTGGGTCACCTCCTGCATTCCCTGCTCCAGGCCAAGAGTGGCTTCAGGCCCTTTGGCCAGGGGAGAGGGTGGGGGGGTTGTGAATGTCTCTGCCTGAGGGTAAGTTTCAGAGGCCAGCAAACTCCTCTCTGGACAATCGTTCCAGAGGCCCAAACCCAGAGGCTCCCTGATCCTTTCTCTAGTGTCCCCAGGGGCTCTTCTTCAGACCTCCTACTCCTGAAAGTCCAGCCCAGGGACCCGGCTGCTATTGCCTACCCAGAAATCACGGCTGGAGCTGGCCGTTGTTACTCTGCACTCGGTCAGCTGCCAAGAAGAAAAAGAAGACCTTTCCCAAAGCCACAGTTTGGTTCAGGCAATTGAAACATAATGTCCCACAAGGGAGGACATGGTACCCCTCACCCTAGAGCACCTCCCTCTAGCCTCAGAAATGGTTAAGGCACAAGGCAAGTGGCCCACAGAGCTCTCAAGCAAGGGACCCAGCACTGACTGGTGGCACCACAGTGCAGTCACTCTGTAACCAGTCAGAGATGTGCAGAGTGGGGACGGGCACCATCAGGGGTACAGTTACCAGGAACAAAGCGACAGAACAAAATCAGGAATGACCCAGAAGCAGGGTAGCAGGAGCACGTGTGGACGTCGCAGCCTGCCCCGCTGGTAGATCTGAGGGTGGGGGCTGCTCCCCTGGCCCCAGCTCTGACTCCTTAGGCAGGATCTCCATTGCCATGAGCCAAATCCATCAAGTTCTATACCAGACTGACCTGAATTTCCAGAAAAGAGGCTGGTCCTCACCTGGCCCTGAAAGAGGCCTTCTTCGTAGGTCTCCCCCATCAGTCTCGGGCCCCTTAGGCTGCCTCTCTCTACCTCCGCACCAAGAAATGAGCCCCAGAGAGTCTGTCCAAGCCCCCAGGGGTGGCTAAGAGGCCATCCCACCTGTGTTTACTCCAGACCCAAGATGCTTTTCACTGACTTCTACTTTCCGCACAGGAGATCATGTCCCACTCTCCCTCTCCCTCCCTGGGGTTCAGATTCCTAAAGAAGCCTCCCAGACTCAATCCTCTGGCATCTCTGAACCCAGGCTTAACTTTTAACTGACTTCTAGAACATCTGTCTAAAACAAACATCTCAGTATCCCAGAAAGCACTCTGTTTCTCAGGCTTCTCTGTGACCAACATAGCACAATATTTAAGAGCCTGCCCTTTAGAATTAGACGAGCTCCACCACTTACTTGCTGTGTGACTTTAGGCAAGCCACTCAACCTTTCTAAGCCTAAATCTTCATCTATAAAATAAGAATAATGCTGACTTCATGCACTAGTAAGATGATACTTATAGCACACTTAGCATAATACCCGGCACACTGTAAATACTCCATAAATATCCCGTAGGCCCAAATAGGATGGAGGAAGCCAAAAGAGTAAGGAATGAAAGAGAAAGCAAATAGAAAGCTCCAGTTGGCTTCTTCTTCTGCCTTCTCTAACAGATCAGAGCTTCCAGGAATAGTGCTATGATGTGGCAGATACTGACCAGTCTCAACAGAGCCCGCAGATGCCACCTCAAGGTCTCTTTCTGTGCAGTTTGTGAGCTGGCTGCTCCTGGGGAGGCCTCCAGTTCCAGGCAGAAGTTCTCCTGAGGGATCTAGGCCCTCCAGAGAGTTGTCCCTCCAGGGTAGAGGGACTTTAGATGTCAGTTCCCTCTCTGTCCAATATCCCCAGAGTCCACTCTGCCTAGCACATGGGGGTTAGAGAGATAGGTGTCCCCGACCCGCCCTTGAGGAATTTATGATCAAGGTAGAAAATAAGAACAAACATAAGCAGAAGAAGCAAATGTCTGCATGATTCAACTATCCAGGCTCTGAAGAGAAGTAATCTTTTTTTTTTTTTTTTTTTTTTTTAGCTGTAGATGGACATAATGTCTTTATTTTATTGCTTTGTATGTGGTGCTGAGGATCGAACCCAGGGCCTCACGCATGCGAGGCAAGCGCTCTACCGCTGAGCTACAATCCCAGCCCCAGAGAGGTAATCTTAATAACTCGGATGGACACATTCTCTGGGCAAAATGGAGCTGGAAGAAATTTGGATGAATCTACATTTTCTCACAAAGTGATACGAGAGATGGGCTGTTTCTTCACTTGCATTCTAAAGATCCCAGGAAGTAGAAAAAGGTTTCATCAAAGAGCACCTCCAAGATAGACACATAGGAACCCAAGGCACACAGCCACCCTACACCACGGATCAGAAAGATCCAGAGCTGGAGCCTCTCTGGAGTTTGCAAATCCAGCTATAAAGCTGTCTGGGCCCTGCTGGACCCTCAGCCCTGGCTGGCTCCGGCTCTGGCTCAGACACACTGAGCCTGCACAAACAAACAAGGGATTACGCTCACCCAGACTATGAGGAGACTGCATTTTTGCTTTCTGAAAAAGTTGCGATTTGCCAAGAAAAACCATCTCTGATTCAGACAAGGAAAAATCTCGAAATAAATCAGAGCCACGCACAGGCACAGAACAGCCAAAGAAGCCCGCCTGCTTCCTGGAGGAGGAGGGCTGACTACAGGTCAGCCTGGCAAGCCAGTGGCCAGCAACAGCCATCTGGGTGACAGCCTGAAGCCCTGACAAAGATATCCTCCAGGCAAGTCCCTCCGCCTGGGCCTCAGGTCTGCAGGTCCCTGGACTTCGCTCAAGGCACCCCTTCTCCCAGGCAGGGATCCCACTGCTCACAGCCCAGTGTCCCTCCTTTCCCTTCTTGCCCAGTTCTCCAGCCACCTTCTCTTCCCTGCACTGACCCTCACAGGCCTCCCCCCCCCCCCGCGCCCCTATTTATTTCTCTTCTAGTTTCCTCCAGGGCTCCCTCTTAGCTTCATATTACAGGACAGAGGGAACTCTGCTCCATCACCACTGGCCGAAGTGGCTTGGAAGTCCCTGCTGGCTGCTCAGTCCTGCCAAGCACTCCATTCAGATGTAAGCAGGCAAGAAGGACCAGGCCCTCCCTGCCTCTCCACAAAAACTCAGAGCAATAGCCAGAGAAGTGTCCTGACCCCCAACATCCAGTACTTCCTGAGGTTTTCCAGCACGGATAAGAGGTTTTCCACGTATCATTTTGCTAAACCCAAGTCCCTAACTTGCCAGCCCCCTGACTTCTTGAGAGATGGCCAGACCTTTCCCACCCAGTATTTGTAGGCCCCAGTATGACACACAGCCAAGGCTCAGAGGTTGATGGCCTCCAAAACCAAAGCCAAGCTCCTTGTGTAACACTATAACAGGTGGAAGCCAGTGGGCACTTCACAAAGCACGCTAGTCTTGTGAAGTAAGTGCAGGGACTGGATCCCAAGCTCTAGTCTGTGGCACGGGACCTGCGTGGCTTAACTGGGTCTCAGCTCCACATCAGCAGAATGAACATGCTCATGGAACCACTGCAGAAGGAGGATCTGAGCCCAGTGAAGTCCAAGTGAAAACACATAAAGAATTTAGAGCCAGGTACAATGGCACATGCCTGTAATCCCAGTGGCTTGGGAGGCTGAGCCCGGAAGATTGCAAGTTCAAAGCCAGCCTCAGCAACTTAGCGAAGCCCTAAGCAACTCAGTGAAACGCTGTCTCAAAATAAAATATAAAAAAGGCTGGGGGTGTGTTTCAGGGGTTAAAGACCTCTGGGTTCAATTCTAGTACCAAAAAAAATAACTTAGAACAGCACCTGGCCCAGATCAGGTGTTCAGTCAGTGTTAGCCACTGTCACTGTCATCAACGTCATCATCATCATCATGGCCACATTCAGATTCTCACAGCAACCCAGAAGCAATCCTAGGTGAATTAACTGAGGATGAGAGTGGTCAAGTGACTTCTCTAAGGTCACCATGTAAAGAGGTTATCCAGATCATGACTTTCAGTGAGGTCATCAAACTACAACACATTTCCCACCTTCCACATCCAATTATTTCCACATTCCATTAAAATTATTTGCTGCCTATGTGACATCCTGTGCCAGGGGCTACAACAATGATCAAAGCAAGCATGGTCCCCAACTGGGCCCCCAGAAGGAGCAGAAAGTGAAAAGAACATGGATTCTGAACAATCTGACAGGAATGGCCGTGCACAGGACAGAAGTGGGGTAAAAAGCCAAGTGATCCTTCCCCTGCAGAGCCCCTAGGACCCGCGGCCCCAGGAGAGAGGGAATGAAGTTCAGCAGGCACCTTCTGACCCTTGATCCCTGTTCTCCCTTCCTGGGCTCAGATGGCCAATAGGGCCAGCAGTCTGTCCTGTCCCAAGTCCTGGCCAGAAGCTTGAGGCCGACAGGATGGCTCAATCCTCCCTGGCCCCCACCACAAAATCAAAAGCAGAGCTCGAACCTAGCTGACCAACCTCCAGGGGCGTGATGGGCCCTGGGCTGAGCCTCCCACTGGCAGGACTTCTGCTCAGAACACACTCCAGAGCTCTGCCCTCAGAACATACCATCACCACGATCCTGCTGCTTCTTCTCCAGAGTGGTGACCCAGAACATGGCTCATCTGTGTTTGTTCCCTGGACAAACCTCTCAGGTTCTGTCAAGGTTCTGGAAATCCAAGTCAGGAGCCAATTGAGGAGAATGGGAAAAAAATGTCCTGTGATATTCACCAGCTCCTTGGCCGTTGGTCCAGAGGGGTCCAGACAGGAGCCAAGCAAGGCTCTAGGGAGATGGGGAAGAGCCAGGAGACTCTTCAGTGTGTGCTCAGCTTTTTCCAGAGTTCTTGTCTTTCCTGGTGGTCTGAGGTACAAGCAGGAAACTGGGCTTCATTTCCTGCTCTGCTCATTGAGATAAGAAGAAAGTTGGAAAAAGAACAAACTCCCACCTACAATGAACCCTCTGGATGTGCCTTGCCTGACCTCAAACAGGCCCCTCCAGATTCCAGAGAGCAGCGACCCTCATAGTTCTGCTTCTCCCAGGGTTTAGTCACTCGGCCAGCAAATACTTGAGCCTACTGGGTGCTCAGCACAGTGTTGAGAAACAGTGAGTGAGAAACACATGTCCTGCCCTCCTTTCACATTGTAGAGGGTCAGGACAGACCGAAAAGTATACAGAGAGAGGGACGAAACAACCTCAGACAGTAATCTGTGCTCTAAAGGAAATCAAAAAAGGCTGAGGGGCCAGCAAGTGACAGAAAGACTCCCTGGAGGCCAGGGGTGACATTTGAGCATACGACTCGCATGTCCATTGTATGTGCTGCCCACACAAAACCTAGACAAGATCATAGCTCCTCCCTCCAGAGCCCCCCAGTCTTATAGAGGAGAAAAGACCATGAACCTGAAGAGTCACACCTTCCCTTACCTCTTATCATATCCTGCCTACAGGAGGAGAGGAGAGGATGGGGAGGGCGGGGGCATTATTTGGGAACCAACACTGGCCCACATTGAGGAGTTTGAATTTTCTTCCCAAGTGCCATGAGAAGGCTTTGCAGGGTTTGACCAGGAAGGTGATATCTTTTGATATACATTTTTTAAAAAACATGCACCCCTGTTGCTGTGATGAGAAAAGAAGTCAACAGTAGAAGGAAGGTTACCAGGGCTGGGGGTGTGGGCAGTCGGGGAGACGCTGGTCAAAGGATGCCAATTTTCTGTCAGGAAGAAGTGCAAGGCTTTTTTTTCACACAGTGAGGTAATAACACAGGACTGTATTCCTGAAAATTGCTCAGAGTTGATTTGAAGCATCTTCCTCAGTGATGTTAGTGAGTTAATGGCTATGTTCATTAGCTCGAGTTAGCAATTCCACCACACATACATTTTTCGAACATGATGTACACGGTACATAGATAAAATTTGTAATTGTCCATTTTAAAATTCTTTTCTGGAAAAAAAAAAAAAGCGGGGGCGGGGGCACACGGGTGAGGTGGCTCAGTGGTAGAACGTTTGCCTGGCAAACATTTGTGAGGCCCTGAGTTCAATCCCCAGCGCCACCAAAAAAAATTAAATTTTAAAAAAGAAAAGCAGAGTTAACCGAGCTCAATAAATGGGGGTGGCAGTTTCCAGCAAGACAGCAGTATACACGCAGATGGGATATCTTTTGAAGGTAGACTCAAAAAGATTTGCTGATGGCCCAGATGCAGGGAGCTGAGGGAAAAACAGGACCAAGAGTAATCTCTAGATTTGGGGCTGGAGCAAACTGGTAAATCACCATTTGCTGAGATAGAAAAGTCGGCAGAGGGGTGGTAGGGGAAAAGCCCAGGAGAGAAGATCACCTTGAGGCATATTAGGTCATGAGTGCTTACTGGACACCAATAGTAGATCCCACTGGTCCCCACCCAAACCCTTTTTTTTTTTTTTGGTATTGAGGATTGAACTCAAGGGCACTCGACCACTGAGCCACATCCCCAGCTCTATTTTGTGTTTTATGTAGAGACAGGGTCTCACTGAGTTGCTTAGTGCCTCCCCGTTGCTGAGGCTGGCTTTAAACTCGCGATTCTCCTGTCTCAGCCTCCCTAAGTGCTGGGATTACAGGCGTGCGTCACCATGCCCAGCCCAAACTCTCTCTTTTGGTGGGTGCCTCCATCCCCAATGAAGGTATTGCAGATCTCTCTGCAGAACAGGCTTGGTGAACACAGCCACCCCGCCAGGGGACACAGGGAAGTTACTGTCCACTTTGTCCACCCTGCCTGGTAGTGCCCAGATGCTACCCAGCACTACATCCTTGCATAGCCTCTCCTCCCACCCCATCCGGATTCCCTCCTGCTTGTCCCCCAGGGAAGCATAACCTCAATAAATCCCTGTCTCAGGGCGCTGTCTGCAACTAAGAAACCCAACAAAGACCACACCTAAGCAATGATGTCAAAGAAGTGGCTGGTCATAGGGCTCTAGAGGCCAAGGCTAGAGGTGCAAATAAATGTTAGAGTCACCAGAATCTCATCAAAATAGAAGGAATATAGTAGAGGGACGGGGGAAAGGAGGGAAAGGAGGCAATGGGGAATGAAATTGACCAGGTTATGTTGTATGCATATATAAACATGTCACAGTGAATCTCACCCTTACATATAATGATAAGGCACCAATTTAAAAATAAAATGAAAGCTGCGCACAGTGGCACACACCTGTAATCCTAGCCACTCCACAGCCTGAGGCAAAAGGATTGCAAGTTCAAGACCTGCCTCAGCAACCTAGTGAGACTCTGTCTCAAAATAAAAAAATAAAAAGGGCTGGGGATGTAGCTCAGGGGTAAAGCACCCTGGGTTCAACCCCCAACACCAAATAAATAAGTAAATGAATGAAATAAACAGAAAGAGAGACTCATCGAGGCATGCATTTAAAGCCATGAGACTTGATAAAATCATCAAGCTAGCAACAGAGGGTCCAAGCAGCAATCCCATGGGGAAAGGATGCGGAGCAGAGGAGGCAGCAAAGGAGACCTAGAAGGAAAACCCAGTGAGATCCAGGAGGAGCGGAGCAGTCTCTCTCCTTCTAGCCCACCCACACTGTCCCCTGTGCTTCCACCCCCACCCCAACCCCTGACCCGCCAGGGTTTCAGAACCAATGAGCGGGAACTCCTGACCACATAGAAACAGTTTTGCGGCTTTTACTCAAATATTTAATGAGTCCCATTGGGAGCCAGGCAGGAGGCCGGATCAGAAGATGTACAGTAAAGGTGGCTCAGAGCTCGGCCCAGGCTCACCCTGGAGAGAAGTCAACAGATGATGAGATCCAGTGTGACTGTGGGGATGCACAAAGTCACAGGTCAAGTTCTACAGGTTTTCAGTTTCACATCTGTGCACTTCCCTCCCTCCTCTGCCCTACACACACACACACACACACACACACACACACACACACACAGAGCAAAAGGCGCTATCCCCATAAGCTGATCCAATCAAGCAGCCCTTCTCAAACTCTAAGGTAAGTATGAATCACTGGGAGATCTTGTAAACACGCAGGGTTCTTTCAGTAGGTCTGGAGAGGGCCCAGGATGCTGTATTTCTTTCTTTTTTTTTTTTTGTAATGTTTATTTTTTAGTTGTAGGTGACAGAATATCTTTATTTTACTTTTATGTGGTGCTGAGGATCGACCCCAGTGCCTTATGCGCGCTAGGCGAGCACGCTACCACTGCGCCATAATCCCAGCCCCAGGATGCTGTATTTCTTATAGCATCCTGGGAGTGCCAGAGTTGCTGGTCAGCAGACCACACTATGAGACCCAGGCACCACATTCCACCTGACAGTTATAGTCCAGGGAGAAAGTCAACCAGAGCCCTGACTTTCCCCAAGAAAGCCTGTTCCTGCAGCAGGAAGGGCATGGTTAATCCTGGCCACATTCCCAACACTTCAAGCAGGAGCACGTACTGTGCCTAAGCATGTAATGATGCACAGGGCCTTCATGCCTGAAGCATGATGGGAAGAGGCAAAAAAGTAGATAAAACATCACCACTGTTGGCTGAGCTTGCTGACTTCATGGTAGGTGCTGCGCTAAGAACACTGGGCGCATTTTTCAATCTATCCTCACAACTTGCTGAATTTTCACTTATATTTTACCAGTAAGAATACTCCAGAGGTTACACCACCAACCCAGGACAACACAGAGAATGTCCAGGATGTCCTACTTTAAAGTCAGAGCTCTATACCACAACAACCAAGCTGCCTCTTCAATGAGCTAAAGGAGTATGAAGCTCAATCTGAGCTGCCTGATTCTACCAGACCACTGAGTCAGGAGAGAGGGAAGGCTGGGACAGGCAGGAGCAGTGTACCAGCTGATGCACTCCATGGTCACAGCCTGCCAGTTTCATCCAGAGCACTTCAGGGGTCCTGGGGTGGAGAAAGGGTCTCCTTCCCTCAGGTGCTCACCTTTCCCCACCTTGATTTCAAATCTGCTGTTTCTGGTTCCCACCGCACGGCACTAGTTACTAGTTACCCTCTGAGCCATTTGATAAAAGGAAAGAAACAAGCAAGAAGCATCAGTTTGTTCTCCAGCTAGAGGAAGCAGTGAGATCATCCAAGTTAAGACCACAACCCAGTCTCTGGAAATGCTATTGTGTTGGCAACTGCTGGTTTGAATGCATGCATGCTCCAAAGTTCCGGTATTAGAAATTTAATTCCCAAAGCAACAGAGTTGAGAGGTGAGACCTTTAAGAAGCAATTAGATGTCATGGATGCACTAATGCCATTATTATGAAAGCAAGATCTTAATAAGAAGATAAGTTTAGCCCCCTTCCTCTTGCTTTTGACCTCTTTTGCCCTTCTGCCTCCCACCATGGGATGAAGCAGCATGCAGGCCTTCCTCTAATGCCAGCACCATACTCTTGGATTTCCTAGGCTCCAGAACCATAAGTCAGATAGATTTCTAAATTATAATTTATCCAATCTCAGGCATTCTGTTATAGCAGCAGAAAGCAGACTAATACAGAAACAGAAGACTGATAAGATTCTCCTCGGGTATGTGCCAGTTCTCTCCCTCCCCAGAATAGAAAGCCCTGCAGAGATATGGGATGTCATTCATCCTCATTGCAGACTAGTCCAGAGATCGAAAGAAGCCTGGCATTGTCACCAGACTGGAAGCTTCCTGAGGACAGGCAACAGAGTCTGCTCACCTATGAGGTCCCAGGACTCAGAGGCCAGAGACTAGGTATGTGACACACCAGGGGTCTGCAATAACTGTTGAATTAATTGATGTTCCCTTCTGCTCTACAGGGAAACTTGGCCCAGAACAGAGAAGAATTGAACACTAAATTTGTAGTAAGTAAGTGAAAATGAAAAAGTACAGCTGGGAAGGTCCAGGCATACTGAGGCCTGAGGGGCTGGTCAAGCCAGCTCCCTTTTCTCTCCACAAGCTTGTAGGATCTTGCCCAAGACATAAGGAGCCAGCCAGAAGTCTACAGTCTTGGTGGTTGCAGTGACAAGCTCACTCTCCTCCCTATACCTGACCTCCCCTGTGATCAGCACAGGAGGCAAGGCCCCTGAAGCCTCTGGCCAGCTCTGTGGCAGGAAATTGGTGTGAGAGAGGGTAGTTCACCATCCGAGTACTTGAAGAGCCATTGAGCCATCTAGGAGAATGGTGGGTCCCAGGGAACCAAATGTAGGGATTCAGTGCCTGAGGATTCAGTGCCTCACAGGAGCCGGGGTGTATCAATACCCCAAGAAATCCAGTGCCGAGAGCCCAGAGTAGGATTCCCCCTCTGAACGGTGACTATAAACTGGCTTAAAGCACAGGTAGGATTTCCAGAGCCCACCTGCAGCCAGCCACTGGGCCTTTCCCTGTGCAGTGCCCTCTGCCCAGAGCTCTGGTCCCCTTCACTCCAGACCTGGCCTCAAGCATGTATCTGGAAGGACATGCTTCCACAAACATGAAATCTGCTCTCAGCCCAGGGCATTAAAAGTCTCCTTCATAGCTTTCACCACAGGGGCAGCTTTATTTGCCGTGTGTGATGATTTTATTACCTCCCTCCGCCCCCCGCACCACCCTGTAAACTCCATGATGGCAGCAACTGCGTCAGTTCTTGCTACCATCATTGTGACCTCACCTGGTGCCGGATCTGGTACAGAGCAGAAGCTGGGTACAAGTGAGCGGGAAGGATATTTGGACTGGCTCCAAAGGACAGGGTGATGGCAAACGGGTAGGGCAAATCATTGGAATATGGCAGGAAGCTGTTGAGATGTATGAGCAGGTGAATTGTGACTCCAAGTCCTTCTAGCAACAGCCTTTACTGATAGCAGCATGGAGGCTGCCCACTCCCAGTGAGGACCCCTATGGTTCATCTGCACCACCTAATTCACCTAATTCACATGTCCATAAAACCTATAGCAGGTGAGTGAGAGTACCGGAGCCGCCACTCATCATTTTGTGATTGACACATTTGGGTTCACCCATTGGCACAGGGCCAATCTCAGCAAAGCCCTGGAGATCACAGAAACAGTCTCCCTTACAGAAGAGAAGGCATCCTGGGCTTGCAGGGTTCACTATCACCTGTCCCCTCTGCAGGGGCATATGCTTCTGCCTGCAGGTCAAGATCCTGTAGAAGCCATGGGCCTTGCTCTGATGGGGTCCCTTAAACTGAATCCAATCCTTAGCAATGGCCCAGGCCACTACCAAAGAGTCACATCTGCAGAAGACTATGGATGATAGCAAGCACCCACCTCCACCTTGAGATGTGGTATATACCTTTCATTCCAACTCAGGGGTGTGTGTGTGTGTGTGTGTGTGTGTCTGTGTGTGTGTCTGTGTTAACAGGATGATTTACTCAAGGTGGTTACCTTTATTTAACACTGGACAATCCTTATCCAGTATAAGTTATCCAACTTACACTGAATAATTGTATATAACTAAAATTCAGTTTTTGACAGATACGTAGAACCATGGTACAGAACAGAAGACACAGAGACAAACCCACATAAATGCAGTTATCTGATACTACGGTTATCTCATACTAGACAAAGGCACCAAAAACAAACATTAGAGAAAAGATGGCCTCTTCAACAAATGGTGTTGGGAAAACTGGAAATCCATATGTAGCAAAATGAAATTAAACCCCTATCTCTCACCCTGCACAAAACTCAACTAAAAGTGGATCAAGGACCTAGGCATTAGAAAAGAGACCCTGGACCTACTAGAAGAAAAAGTAGACCCCACTCTCCACCATGTTGGCTTAGGAACCGACTTCCTTAACAGATTCCTGAAGTGCAAGAAGTAAACCAAGAATCAATAAATGGGATGGATTCAAACTAAAAAGCTTCTTCACAGCAAAGAAAACAATCAATAACATGAAGAGAGAGCCTACAGAATGGGAGAAAATTTTCACCACATGTACCTCAGATACAACATTAATCTCCAGGATTTAGAAAGAACTAAAAAAACTTAACACCAAAAAAACAAATAACCCAATCAATAAACAGGCAAAGGAACTGAACAGACACTTCACATAAGGAATACAATTGATCAACAAACATATGAAAAAATGTTCAACATCGCTAGCAATTAGAGAAGTGCAAATCAAAACTACACTGAGATTCCATCTCACTCCAGTCAGAATGGCAATCATCAAGGATACAAGCAACAATAAATGTTGGTGAAGATGTGGGGGGAAAAGGTACACTCATACATTGCAGATGGGACTGCAAATTGGTGCAACCATTTTGGAAAGCAGTATGGAAATTCCTCAGAAAACTGGGAATGAAACCACCATTTGACCCAGTTACCCCACTCCTCGGTTTATGTGCAAAGGACTTAAAATCAGTATACTACAGCAACACAGCCACATCAATATTTATAGCAGCTCAATTCACAATAGCTAAATGATGAAACCAACCTAGGTGCCCTTCAACAGATAAATATAAAGAAGTTGGGGTATATATAGACATGGAATATTACTCAGCCTTAAAGAAGAATGAAATTATGGCATTTACAGGTAAATAGATGGAGCTGGAGAATATCATGTTAAGCAAAATAAGCCAATCCCAAAGAACCGAAGACTAAATGTTTTCTCTGATATGAGGAGGCTAATTCACAATAAGGTGGGGGGCTAGGGAAGAATAGAGGTACTTTGGATTAGACAGAAGGGAGTGAAGGGACAGAGGTGGTATGGGGGTAAGAATGACAGTAGAATAAATGGGACATTATTACCTATCTGCATATATGATTACACAACCTGTGTAACTGTACATCATATACAACCAGAAGAATGAGAAGTTATACTCCATTTATCTTTGATGTGTCAATATGCATCATACTGTCATGTATAACTAATTAGAACAAACAAAACATTTTTCAAAAAAATAGTTTTTAGAAAATCCACTCCTGGCAGATTTCTTCTGACTTCAGAGTCAAGCGGGTAAATGAAGCAGATTCCCTACAGGTCTTAAGCCCACCTGCTCCCACTATAGTTTTGTCAACTGTGAGTTAAGAACATGGTATTTAGAATCTCACTGGTCGAAGCGGAGGCCCAGCTTTCCACTCACAAGCCATGTGACCTTGGGCTCAAGTCGAGTTTAATAACCCAGTTTCTTTTGCATGTCTGTAAAGTGTAAATCGTTATAGGTATGTTATGATATTACATGTGCCTGGCACCTTCTAGATCTTGGCAACTGTTAGTATAGAAGAAATCATTGCTGTGGTTAAAATAATAAGCATTATCATTTTTTAAAGTACAGAAGGGAAAAGGTTCAGAGCAGATGTGGAAAATAGAGTAAATTGGCCCTTGGCAGGAACATAGGCTGGACAAGACTCAGAGTTGGAGGTGGAGTCCAAACTAGCAGAGGAAAGGGCTGTCAGAGCTGCCCAGGAGCTTGTGCTTTGGTCTTTACCCCTGTGGGGAGCACCTGGGCCTCTGAGCACCCTCTCTGTCCAAAATATGAGCAAGAGTGTCTAGCACTTCCATAGGCCTAAACTGGCTGGACGAGACATCAACAGGATTTCCCAAATGGGAAATGCCAGCCCCAGGGAAAAGAAGATTCTAATCCCTTCTGTAAAAGTCACTCTAAGCCCGCACTTCTCCACCTCCATCAGGTGTGTGCACCCTGCTTAACAGCGGCAACAAAAACACACAGCTTAAACCCTGAGAGGCGGGAATCAGACAAACGCAGGACCACCATGCCCTCGGTTATGCAGATGAGCCAGGAGAGGACACTTCTAAGGCCTGAGTGGCCCACACTGAGCTGCACATTCCCAAGAATTACCTGAAGCCCCTCAAGATGTGAGGGTTCAGAGGGAACAGAGAAGCTTTGTTCTCAGACACTAATCAGTGGCCAGCTGAACAGCTAGAAAGTGTCACCTCTCCAATCATAAACAATAATAATATTGAATTTTTTTTTTATTGCCAGGCACTGTTCTGTGGCTTCGTGTGTCAATTCATTTAACCCTCAAAACCATCTTGTAAAATAGGGACTGCCTACAGATTTCAAAGAAGAAGAAACTGAAGCACAACAAAGTTTTGTTCCTTGGCTATGGTCACCAGCTAGTAAGGGATGAAGCCAGGAATGGAAGGCAGCTAGTCTGACCCTGTCATTCATGGTTAAAATAGACAGGAGGGAAATGTTCTGGAGACCTATGGTAACAGAGTTAGGAAGAATGCACTGCATTGCTGAGAGAGTACACCTTAGTGTTTTGCCTACAAAAAATAAATACATAAAAGTATATGAAGTGAAGAGTTTGTTGATTAGCTTAATTTAAACATTCACAACATAGACATACATCAAAACATCACATATACTTAACACCACATAAGCATAGACTTTTCTGTGTCAATCAATTAAACCTTAATAAAGCCAGCAGGCAGGGTGGAGGAACATGTCGCCAAGGCAGAAAGAGAGATTTTGTTTTTTAGAAAAGACGCTGTGGGTTGTCTCCCCTTCTGTTTCTTGCTGAGTTCACTCAACATCCAACACTCATTAGCTGAGTGTCTACTGCGTGCCTACAGGCTGTCTTTGGAAGCATCTCTGACAGGCAAAAGACACCAGAGATCACTAGCCTACTGCACACAGCTCTGCAGATGGTGTTTATATAGAAACCTGAAAAACAATGCTTGCCATTTTCAGAAAGAGGGCTGAGGAAGAGAATAAGTCAGAAGAGTTAAGATATTTTTAAAAAAGCATTTTTATACAAACAACTGATGTGTTATAGTACAAATCGTAACATACTGGAGACTGGTGACACGCTGTCTTACATTTCCAAGGTTTTTACAACACATTCTATAACAAAACCTCTTCAGGGTCATCTCTCTGTGTGTTTATTTAAATGTTTTCTAAATGTGTCATTCATTGATTAAGGAGCTGCAGCTCTGTGTTTTGTTTTGTTTTGTTTTGAACTCAGGCTGCACATGGCTGTTCATGTGAAATTCTAGAAGTAAAGCTCACCAGGACAGCATATGTGCCCTGAAGTCAAATGGTGGGCACATATGCTCAGCAAGGATTGTTGGCAAGATGTCTGGGACCATGGTTTAAGAATCCATGAGCTAACCAGGGGCAGTGGCACACACCTGTAATCCCAGTAGCTCGGGAAGCTGAGTAAGGAGGATCGCAAGTTCAAAGCCAGCCTTAGCAACTTAGCGAGGCCCTAAGCAAATTAGTGAGACCCTCTCTCAAAATAAAAAAATAAAAAAGGGCTCAGGATGTGGCTCAGCAGTTAGGCGCCCTGGGTTCAGTTCCTGGTACCAAAAAAAAAAAAAAAAAAAAAAAAAAATCCATGAATGTTCTACTCTGTAATAAAAATATCTTACAATCCTTCCTTGAAACTTCTGGGTCAGTTTAACCTCAGAGTTTTCTGCTCTTGCTCAGCAAGCTGATACTCTTTGCAACACAAATCAGGATTTTTTCACAGAAAGACAACAAAAACAAGATAAGAATTAGGTAAACTGAAGCGGTTTAAACATCATGGATATCTATCCTACAAATTGAAGCTCCTTTTGACTTTGTACAGGAAAAAGAGTTATCCTTTGATTTGAAAACTATTACCCTGTTACAATGCAGCTAAGGTAAGTCTGAGAAGTGAGAATTCATTCATTCAATATGTGGGCATAGGCCGAGCATGGTGGTGTATGCCTATAATCCCAGCGACTAGGGAGGATTACAAGTTCAAAGCCAGGCTCAGCAGCTTAGCAAGACCTTGCCTCAAAAATAAAAACTAAAAAGGGCTGTGGATGTGTCTCAGCAGTTAAGCAACTCTGGATTCAATGCGTGGTACAAAAAAACCAAAACCCCAAATAAAAAAAAAATAAAAACATGCTGGCGCATCCTGAACCTCAAGCATTATTCCCGATGCTGGGATTCCTGCTCTCATGGAGGGCTCATTCTAGAGGAGAGACACCCTCAGTAAGCAAGTAACCTTGCAAATGGTGAGAAATCAAGCAAAACAAAGGGTAAAGGGTGTGAGGAGTTGGGGTGGCAGTTTTTATCCATAGTTTGATCAGAGAAGGTCTCTGAGAAGGTGAAATGTGAGCAAAGGCCTGGAGGAAGTGAGCCATGCAGTCTTCTAGGAAGAGAACATTCCACACAGGGGAACAGAGAGGGCAAAGTGCCTAAGAAGAGAATATGCCCAGAGCGTTCAGGGAATAGCAAGGAGGCCAGAGTGGCTGGAGCAAGAGGAGGTCAGATCAAAGAAGCAGCAGAGGAGTGAATCAGAGCAGCTAATCCAGTGGGCCTGTAAGCCCTTATAAATGTGATCCGGAGAGCACTGCACTGATCATCAAAGGCATCCTCAGCTACTCTGCTGATGACAGAATGAAGGGGACAAAGGCAATAAAAAGGAAACCAATATGGTGGCAATTCCAGTGATCCTGTTTAGAGACTGGTCCAGGGTACCGCAACAGAGAGGGTGAGCAGTGGAGAGGTTCTGGACACATCTTGAAGGTAGAGCCACTTGGATGCACCGATAGGTCTGGGATTTGAGAGAGACAGAAGGGTCAAGGATGACTCCAAAGAAATTCAGGAGCAACCACCCTGAAATATACCACTTTAGACCCCAACCTGAGGACACCTGGGGAACAGCAAACGTGGGGAGGGGACTTTCTCTGAACTTTCTATCTGTATAGTGACAGAGCCTCCAAAAGGAGCTCCATTGTCCGGAACCCTGCCCCTAGAGCTCTCATCAACCAGGGAAGAATGAATTGGTACCACAGGAGACTGGAAGCCAAACGTCACACCTGGACTCTTGCAGGTTGTTGCCTATTTCTCTGAAGGCCCATCCATCTTTTCCAGGAATGCCTCACTCTTCACTAAGTGGCCCTCTCACCTGGGAAGAGGATACATGAACTTCTCCGTCTCAGTGCGGGGGGACTGGGATTCTTACTTTTCTTCCATGTGATGCCCCTGTGCACATAATAAATTTGCATACCTGTTCTGTTGGCCTGTCTGCTGTCCGTTTATTTTGTAGACTCACCTTCAGAGCACAGAAGGAAACTCATCACACCCTGAGAGGCCACAGGGAACATCTTCCTGCCCCTGCAGTTCTGGGGATGTAGGTGGGGGTCATATCATTCTGCTCCCTCGCTCCACAGGCTACTGCTGAGAGACCATGGAGCTGATAAGGCCAGCAAAAAGGCAAGCCTTCTCACCAGGTCAGCCCCCAGGTCTCTGCCTGTAGATCCAATCAGTGAGGGTGGGAAGAGTCCCTCCTTACTCATTCTGAGCTCAGATTAGCAGGAGGAGATGTGTGTAAGGCCTTGGGTAAAGCGACTTTGCTGTGTGTGGTCACTGTTCTCCTTTGTCTATTGTTCATGTCATGTGTCATCCTAGAGCAAGAACACAAGCCTAGGCCCTGGGAAGCCTATTATTGCAGCCAGCCTCGCAGACTGGGGACTTCACAGACTGGTCTCTTACGCAAACTTTGCCATAGGTCCTCTAGCCAAAAAAATCAAATGAGGTTCTCCTTTTGTCCCCTTTTGGGTCCTGAAAGCTTGGCTTTTGAGCTAGCGAGAACACTGGTTCTGGCCTTTGCCAGCTGAAGACACCAGTCAGGCAGCTAGGACCCACGACAGGAGGTGACAGGCAGCTCTCTCTGACTGTGACCATGCCAGTTGTAGGAGCTGGTCCTAAGAAAAAGACTCGGTCCATAAGGGGCTTTTGTTACGTTTTACCTTCGTTGTTTCATTTGTGCTGGCAATCTCCCATCCCAGCATGACTCACCCCGTGTCCCAGATGAGTGGGTCTGTGATGGCAGCCATCCCACATTCTGGGGGAGAACAGGGACAGTAGTGGTGAAGGTATTTGCCTTCTTTCTTAGTCTGACTCAGGGAGTGAACGTGGACTAAGGGACTACATCTTCGGCACCCATTCTGATGATGGAAAGGTACCTCCAGGTCCTTCCAGGAAAAGACTTACTGGTTTGTGTCACTTCCAGAATAACGAGACAGGCTCTATTTTCAAGCAATTTTTTAGAGAGCTCTTATTCTCTACTTATTAGTACCTAGGGGAAGATCAACTTGAAAAGATGCTGTAAAGGAGTATAATAGCCAGTCTCAGAAACTCCCCTCAGAATACTAAAAAGCAGAAATCAGATTTAGAACAAAGTTAAAAATTAAAAATCCTTTAAGCCTCTTATAATCCAGCTCCATTTCTTCAGCAAATCCTTTCAAATCAGAATTAGCTAAATGTAAGAATTCACTTGAATAATGACTCTTGGTTTTGGGGTGCCTATCCATCAGTGACCCTTTCTCTTCCATAGATAGCTATTGCTTTGCTATTTGTCTTGGGTTTTGTTTTTCCTGAGGACTTGGGTTTGACTTTTGCTTGTCAGGGATACACAGATTATTGAGACTGCATGTACAGGTGGACAACCAAAAGACTGGGAGCCACCAAAAATACAGCCAGACAGAAATGAGGATTGTACTCCATTTGTAGCTAGTGTACTAACAGTAACCAACCCTCTAGTCATTGCCTACGTCTTTTTTTGTGGTACTATGGATTGATCACAGGGCCTGGAGCATGCTAGGTAAGAGCTCTAACACTGAGTTACATCCCCAATTCTTTTTCTTTTTCTTTTTTTTTTTGAGAGAGTATTTCACTAAGTTGTCAAAGCTAGCCTCAAACTTGTGATCCTCCTGTCTCAGCCTCCCAAATCACTGGGATTACAGGCATGCATCACTGGCCAGGCCTACATCTTGATTGCTACTGGCTCTCTTTGGGAATGACTCTGGAAAGTGGAAGGGCTGCATCTTTGTGTCCCTCTTGGTAGGTATCTCATACATCTATGGTTAAAGTCATAAAAAGCTAATTAGTTTGGTCTTCAGCTACTTGTTAGGTATACTTTTGGTTAGGAACCTTGGTTTCCTTCAGAGCATGATAGGAACTTTTTAAAAGGCCTTCTCTCCTAAGAAAAAATGGAACTGCATAGGCAAAAAAGAAAGAAAGAAAACAATTCATTTAAAACATTCCAAAGTTGAATGCTATTACTAGAATAGAGAAATATTTTTATTTCCATCTTAGTTGGAAATCTGCTCTCTGATATAAAGAGCAAATTGAAGATAATGCAATTGGATGATGGCAATTATCCAGCCCTTTGACATCATTCAGGCTGCAACCAAATTCTTTGGGGAAGTAAAAATAACTGTCATTGTCTTACAAATTGAGTGTTTACAAAACCAGGAATGTGCTCTAGAAGCAATTCAAGGCCCATCTATCCATACCCATCTTCAAACCTCATCTATTCATCAAGATGTTTGCAGAAACTGTTAAAAAAAAAAAAAAAAAAAGGAGGAGGAAGAGAAGGAGAAAAAGAGAAAAGAAAAAGAAAGAACATTTGAAACACTGAATAGAGAGATGTTCTGTACTTAAAAAAAAGATGTTCTGTACTTAAGAAAAAAGAAAATTTGAATAGTAAATACCCTAGACATTTCATAGGCAAAGATCCCTCCCACCCCAACTCGTTCTTGGTGAAAATGTGCATTCTGTTTTCTGTGCCTCTGGAATGTAAATCTTAGACCCTGTCTTCCCTGAGACTTGTCCATTTGCAAACTTCAAGGGCTAATTCTCAAAGAAAGTTGGGGGAAGAAGGAGAAAAGAGGATTGGTTTTTGAAAACTGACAAATAAAAAATCTTAAAAATGTCTTTTCTACTAATATTAGTAAAAACCTTTACCCAAGTGAGCAAGCAATCTTAACTTGTCCCATTTGCCAAAATACGATTTGGATCACCTTCTTATAAAAAAGTAAGTTTTATATTTTTGTACCAGTCTATAGCTAAAATGAGATTTGTTTATCTGTTACTATATGTTTATGTACACACACATGTATGTATAACTGTATGTTTTGTCTGTAAAGTATAAAATCTCTTAAAGGAGTTGATTCGTATTGGCTTAGAGATAAATAAGTGCTCGTGTAAATTAAATATACCCCAAATTGCTAGAAATATAGGACCTAATCCAAATACTTTTCAAGATCATATAACTTGGGAAAATCTTGGTTGATTAGACTAGTTCAACATGGCACCTTCTGGATTATGAGAAGAAGACCCATGTATTTAGGGTTCTTGCTCAGGTGCTGACTGACATGCACATGCTATGAAGATTGTTAATAGGAAAATAAAAATGCAATGGCTAGCTTTGTCTAATATCTATAAAATTCTCATGAGCAATCCAAGCATAATTGTTAAGAACATGTAAATTAAATGAGATATTGTAAGTAGGATAAAAGTTAATAAATGAACATTTTAAAAATAATTATGTTTCATAATATGTTTATTAACATTTTTTTTCCAAACCTCTTTGGTGACTTAGAGTCACTAAAATATCCTTAGAGCTTTGTTAAGTTAAATTAAATTATTTAGATATTTATTCATCTTTTGATCATTTCCAAATAAGATAAAAGACCAAAACATTAATTGCTGAACCTAAGGTTTATATTAACTTTTGGCTTCTTATTACAAAGGAACCAAAAATATTTGGGTTGTTAATAAACATGAAATTTTTTTCTATAAGGAAGCATATATTTCTAGAAATTATCAACTGTATATTCATAAAATGCTGGTTCAGGACACTTCAAAATTTCTTCCTTGATTTTCACTGTAAATTAACCCTACTAAGACTTAAAATTCTAATATGCAATTACAATTACTAGAACTTAGTCTTTTCTCTAAATGACAAGATTATCTTATTGAAAATTAATGTTTTTTCACCATTTGAGTGATTTGCCTTAAAAAATTCTGTCTGATCAAAATAAATTTTTGTGTTTCATGTTGTCTTTAATCAGGTCTTTTATTTAAAAAGAAAATTGATTCCTCTCCATTAAGAGAAATAAGGTTTGCTGGGCCTGGTGGTGCACATCTGTAATCCCAGCAGCTCAGGAGGCTGAGGCAGGGGGAACTCAAGTTCAAAGCCAGCCTCAGCAATTTAGCAAGGCCCTAAGCAACTTAGGGAGATGACCCTTCTCTAAATAAAAAAATAAAAAGGGGTAGGGATGTGGCTCAGTGGTTAAGCACCCCTGGATGTAATCCATCCCAGGTACCAAAATAAAAAAGAGCCATTTTTCCTACAACTATGTCATTTTATGTATTTGAATCTTAAAGTCTTTATTCTCTCTGATAAGTGGATGCTGATCCATAACGGGGGAAAGGACACAGGAAAAATGGAGGAATTTTGGTCAAAGGGGAGGGGACATGGGGGCAGTAAAGATGGTGGGAGAAGATGGACATCATAGCCCTAGCTTTATGTACGACTACATATATGATATGATTTTACATCATGTACAACCAGAGAAATGAAAAGTTGTGCTCTGTGTACAATGAATCAAAATGCATTCTGCTATCATGTATACCTAAGTAGAATAAATAAATTTAAAAAATTATCACTGTGGTTAAATGAATGATACAGAGATTATGATCATATTTAATCAAGTGTTTTAAATCTTTTTGACACTTTGAACAAACTTCCCAAAATCAAGTTCTAAAGTAAATCTTTCAGACCCTGAAATAACTTCAGAATTTTCCTGAAAAAACTCAAATGATGTATCTCTCACTTTGTTTAAAAAAAAAAAAAACAAGCTTAATGAGGATTATTTAACATATTAAATTATATGGGAAGCTTTGTCAAAACTAAGTGATGCCGGGACTGGGGTTGTGGCTCAGTGGTAGAGCACTTGCCTGGAATGTGTTAGGCTTGGGGTTCGATTCTCAGCACCACATATAAATAAATAAATAAAAATAAAGGGTCATCCACAATTAAAAGAACATACATTAAGAAAAAAACAACTAAGTGATGATGTAACTTCTTTAAACTATATTTATAAGTATGCTATTGATATGAGTAACAAAAAGATCCAAAAAATTTGAGATTCCTAGAAATCTAATCAGCCAAAATTTGGGTTATGTTAAAATGTTGTATACCACAGAAATAACCAAATCACCCTGTCAACTACTAGTTATAATGAACTCTCATCAGATTTTCACCTATGATAATTCTAAGTATTTGTTATTCCCCAGTTATTGTTTTGATTCTTCTCTAAAATAACCTGCAATCAGCTACAGCCCAAAATTACTTGGGCAGGAAGGAAATTCATGGTAAATACTCTGGCACGTACTCTGGAATAATAGCTTCTGATAACTTGAAGATCATACCAATGGACTGGGTAAGAATTTCCAGAACCTGAATAGAAGACCTAAACTCATAAAATTGCTAAAGCAGCATCAAACTCACCAAGAATTAATTACACTGAACTGATGAAGGATTATGATTTTTATAACATTTTTTTGTTTGAAACACGGCTGGTTCTTTTTTGTTGTTGTTTGCCAGATTTAAAGAAACTTTTTTTTTCTGTTTTCTATAACATAAAACAAGGTAGTAAAGTAGACCTTTGTATACAGATTGAAATACTTTTTCTCTCTACTTGATCTCTCCAGGATTATAAAACTAACAGTGAGTATTCTTATTTTATGGCAACATATTTATTTGCATAAGCTCAGTCAGGATCTATTTGCTCTTTTCAGAGCAACACAATTGAAAATGTTAGTTATAGTACCAAGGTTGTGACTACAATGTTGTATTTTCTGATATGACCACACAAATTTAAAAAACTAAGGCTGACTTTCTGGAGCCTCAGTAGGCTTTTTTTTTTTTTTAACCAGGCATTGAACCCAGGGGCACTTAACCACTGAGCCACATCCCCAGCCCTGCTTTCTTTTTCAGTTTTGAGATAGGGTCTCACTAAGTTGATTTGGGCCTCATTAAATTGCTGAGGCTGGCCTTGAACTTGTGATCCTCCTACCTCAGCCTCCAGAGCCGCTGGGATTACAGGTGTGTGCCACTGTGCCCATCAAATGTGGGAGAGGCTCTCTGAACTTCCTTTATCTGTCTAGAGACAGAGCCTCCAAAAGGAGCTCAGTTGTCTTCAACCCAAAGTTCTGTTTTCAGTTTCAGACACTTATCAGACTTCCACAGAGAGATGTGAGTAAGTATATGGACATTTAAAATGTACACACACAGACTAGAGGCATAGACTGAGCTCTGTATGTAAATGGTATTTAAACTATAAATGAGATCAGTAAAGGGCTGAGTACAGAGGGTTCCCAGGGCTGATCCCTAAGGAACTCCAACATTTAGAGGTGGAAGAGTTGAGAAGCAACCAGGAAGAAAAAGGAAAGTAGCTCCAACATTTAGAGATGAGGGGGATGAGAAGCAACCGGGAGAAGGAATCAGGATGAGAAGCAACCGGGAGAAGGAATCAGGATGAGACTAACTGGGAGCACCCAGGAAAGTTAAAGAGAACTGAGAGTAATGTCCCAGAAAGTGAGGAAAGTGTCTCACAAAGAAGGCAGTGACCAACTGTGTCAAGTGCCACTGAACGTCCAGTACAGTGAGGACCACTGACCATGGACGTAACCAACATGGAGGTTACTGAGGATATTGACAAGTTGTTGGAGAAATGGTGGAAACAAAAGTCCGGCAGGTGTGTTCAAGAGAAGCTCTACAGAGGCAGGGAGTAAGGGAAAGCATGTATAGACAACTTTTTCAGATGGCTTCACTGTCAAGGGACGTTGGGGACAGGGACAGCCATACTGAAGTGAGGGATGTGACTGTTATAGTGATGTCCTTGAATAGCACAAAGGGATGAGATCTAAAGCAGAAGGTGTGGGGTATGTCTTAGAGAGAGGCAATGGCAATCCACACAGTGACAAGAGTTCTTGGGTACAGAAATGGGTAGGTTCAGCCGGGCGCAGTGGATCACGCCTGTAATCCCAGCACTTAGGGAGGCTGAGACAGGAGAATCGCGAATTCAAAGCCAGCCTCAGCAATGGTGAGGCACTAAGCAACTCAGTGATACCCTGTCTCTACATAAAACACAAAATAGGGCTGGGGATGTGACTCAGTGGTCAAGGACCCCTGAGTTCAATCCCCAGTACCAAAAAAAAAGGAAAGAAATGGGTAGGTTTAGAGATGTAATGGGAGCTGGCAGAAATTCTCTTTCCTCTTTCCTTATATTTTCTGTGAAAAGAGAAGCAAGGCCATTAGCTGAGAGCAAGGAGGGTTAGGAAGGAAAAAGCAAAAGCCTGAAACAACTGATGTCTTGGAGGTCTGAGGAGAGAATGGACAAACTAGACTTCTAAAACAATGGCAGTGTGCAGACTGAAGAGAGAAAATAACATTGTCCGGTAGCACTTGGGATACACATAGGAACAAATTTCCAGTGAGAACAGTCAGAATGGTTTCATGAACACGTCTGACAGATGGAATCAGGATGACACTTACAGATGGACAGATACTTCTGGTCACTGGGAACATTCTCAGAGGGCAGTAGCTACTTCACCAGATCTAGGCAGCTGTTTAGGGTTTATTGTTTTTGTTGGGGGCTTTTTTCTTCCTTCTGGTATCTCTACTTCTGATTGCGTGGCTGTTTAGGAGCATTTCACATGCATCAGTGAACAGAGGCACACAACAAGCAAATCTGACAACTCTAAAAGTACCTTCAAGTTTTTGGTGAATCTGGCCCAGCTCCCTGTTTTAGAAATACATAGCTTGATTTACTCTATAATATAGCTACACTCATTCTTTTTTTTTTTTTTTTTTTGGTACTGGAGATTGAACCTAGGGGTACTCGACCACTGAGCCACACCCCCAGCCCTATTTTGTGTTTTATGTAGAGACAGGGTCTCACTGAGTTGCTTAGTGCCTCCCCCTTGCTGAGGCTGGCTTTGAACTCACGATTCTCCTGTCTCAGCCTCCCTAAGTGCTGGGATTACAGGCTTGCGCCACCAAGCCCGGCTGCTACACCCATTCTTTTACATATTGTCTGTGGCTGCTTTTACACTAGGATGGCAGAGGTTAGTAGCTAGAACAGAGACGCTGTAACCCACAAAGCCTAAAATATTTATTATTTGATCCTTTACAGAAAAGGTACAGACCCTGATTCTCCAACTTTCGGATGCATCAGAAATACCCTGAAGACTTATTAAAACAGACTGGTGGGCCCTGTTCCCAGATTTTTTGATTGCATAGGTCTGAGGTGGGGCCCACATCTACATTCCTTATTAAATTCCAAGGTGGTACTGATGCTGCTGGTCCAGGGACCACACTTTGAGAACCACTGGTTTAGGAAAGCCCTGAGTATGTCGACACTGGCCTGCTGAGCTCACATCATCAGGATCCTATTCATGACTCTGTGGGGAACTTGAGCTTCTCTGTTCTAAGTCTAGGTTCAAATGTATAAACACACCCTTGAAAAAAGGGTTCTCTAAATAAGCAAGGGATGAGCCAAGAAGATAAGGCAACATAAACCTCATGTCGTCCCTGAGTCTCTTGAAACCCTAGCCAGCCAGCATTTCTCCAAGGGCTGGTGTATTGAGTTAGCTTATTAGCAGCTATGAGAAGGAAAACTTATTTGTGCTTCAAAAGAGCATCAGGGGTCCCATGCTCAGAGTAAAATCAGATCAACAAATTCTTCCACCATTGTGCCAAACTGAGTGTTTCATTAAAATCAATTCTACCCACCAGCTCCACCAGTACCTTCTTCTCAAGGGTTTGCCAGGTTTAGCAAATAAAAATATAGAATGTCTAGTTCATCTGAATTTTAAATAAGCAATGAATGTTTTTTTATTACAAGTTATGTCCCTCACACAAATCTGGAATACACTTACTCTAAAATTAAAAATCATTGTTTATCTGAAATCCAATTTAACTAGGTTTCCCATATTTGATCTGGCGGCCTTAACTCTAAGGATCCCCCTAGCATCCAATTATTTATATATATATATATATATATATATATATATATATATATATATTTTTTTTTTTATCTTCCCAGGAAGCTGGCAAGGGTATATGATTCATATGTGTAAGTATCTAGAACACTGAGTATAGGTGGAAAATCCACCATGTTCTTCCTGCCCTCCAGAGGTACCTACAGTCTAGTAGAAAGAGATACAGAAGTTATTTTGTTATCCAGCAAGCCAACCCTACAGGTAGAATTATGCAATCAAGATGCCAGAGGCTTTGAGGCCACACAGAGCTGCATGGCTCTCCACTACATGACCTGAAGCTCTGATCTGGGGTTCTTTTATTTTTTATTTTTCCTGTCTCTTCTTTCATATCAAACTCTCAAAGATCAGTGCCTCCACATGCCAGCTTCTCACCATCCTTTCTCCAACTTTCTAATTTGATGCTTCCAATTTTCAGATGAACTTAAAGTTATAGGCTTGTTCAAACTGGGCTTAAACGGAACATAAACTGGCCTGTAAATTCCCTAGTGTGATAAAGTAAAATCTTGTGTATTTTTCCTAACCAGAAAGCAGTCCAACATACTGAAGGATAAAGGCAAACTGTAGATGGGGCAGAGACATAACCAGAAGGTGAAAGAACTCGGGACTCTTCTACCATGAGGAAAAATAAGGAGAGTCTCTTCCTTGTCCCCCTCTCCTGCCTGGAAAGCAAATGTTAGAGCTCAGAAACCATCTTGTGACCTTGAGAAACAAGCCACAATTTATGGATGATGGCACAGAACGATAGAAGAAACTTGGTCCCTGAGGATTCTGTGGAGCCACCTTACCAGCCCTGAGCTGTCCACATCTGGAATTCCTTTATGTGAATTATGTATAATTATGCCTCAACTATGGTTGAGTATCTGTTAATGGCAGCCAGACACCATTCCTAAATACCACAGGCTCGGGGTATATTGAAATATAAAGAAACACCACAACAAGGATACCAAAACTGTGGTAAATTTTAAATATACACACTTGACAAATGAATGGGTTTTTTTTCCATATACAAAAATACAATTCAATATAATTGTGCTATTTACTTCTTTCAATCCTGAAAATGGTGACTGTACACGTGGACCTCATTGGGAAACAACATCGAAAAACATTTAAATAGAAATGCAAATCAAAATCACCAATGAGGGGCTGGGGTTGTGGCTCAGTGGTAGAGCTCTTGCCTAGCATGTGTGAAGTACTGGGTTCGATCCTCAGCACCACATAAAAATAAATAAATAAAATAAAGGTATTGTGTCCATCTACAACTAAAAAAATTTTTTTTAAATCATCAGTGAAAAAGTAAGCAATAATAAATAAAAGAAATAAAAAATAAATAGAATGAGATGCCAACAAACCTATCAGAATACTAAAAATCAATAAAAAAGTTACGATAAAACCAAATGCCAACAACATTGCAGAGTAGCTGGAATCCTCCTATATTGGCAGCAGGAACCCAAATGGTATGGCTGCTTCTAAGAAAGCTAGACACACATTCAGCATACGGCTCAGCAATCCCACTCACGATATTGACTCCAAAGAAATACAAACTTTTATGTTCATACAAAAACCTGCATGTGAAAGTTCCTGACAACTTTATTCATAGTCATACAAAACTGGAAATGACCCAAATGTCCTTCGACTGATGAACAGATAAACTATGATCCAGCCACTCCATGGACTACTACTGAGCAACAAAAATGGACAAACTATTTATATATGCAATACAATGGATGGATGAATCTCAACAGCATTAGAATACATGAAAAAAGCCAGACTTGAAAGACAGCATAATTCCATTACATGACATTCTTCTGGAAAAGGCAAAACCACAGAGACAGAAAACAGACCGCTTATTATCAGGGGTTAAGCAGGATGGGTGCATTAAAGGAAACAGCACAACAGAATTGGGGTGGCAGTGGAGGCAGCTCTGTATCTGGATTGTGGTAAATCATACACCATGTACGTGCATTTGTCAAAACTCAACTGACAAAGGGGAGGGAAGGAAGGGGAGAGAACATGGGGGCAGGAAAGATGGCGGAATGTGATGGACAACAATGCCCTAGGTCCCTGTGTGACTGCACATATGTATTGTGTACAACCAGAGAAATGAAAAGTTGTGCTCCATTTGTGTACAATGAATCAAAATGCACTGTGCTGTCATGTATACCTAATTAGAATAAATAAAGAACATTTAAAAAAATAACTCAGTTGAAGGTATAGCTCAGTACTAGAGCACTTACATAGCATGTCCAGTGCCCTGAGTTTGATCCCCAGCAACACACACACATACACACACACTCACACACACAACTCTCGTGGACCTATACACCAAAAAAAGTGTGTTGCATTTACTATATATAACTAAAAACTAAATTTTAGAAGTTTAAGCGGACAGCCCTGGGAAACTAGGTCTGGGCCACATGGGTCTCCTGGACTATCCACCGTGAGCCTGGTCTCAGTATCTGCCTGATCTATTTCCATTCCCACTCTCTACCTCCAGGTACTGTATGGCTCTCTCTCCAAAATCTAATATAGCACTAGGCAGGGAGGATTCTTCATCTAAATCCTGGACACATTTTAACATCAGCCACCAACTGGCACTCCTGAAATGCAGAACAATAGCTATATTGTATACAGCTCCATACCGGCCCCTGCATAAACATTAGCAACTAGTTCCATGGTGACTCCCTGCTACTGGCCTTTGCAGCTGCCCAACTCCCAGGACTTGAGGATCTGCCCAGGGTAACATGGAGTCTGGATACAGTTCAATATGTCAGTCTTAAATCTATAGCTCATAAGTCTCAGTCCTCGGAAACTCCCTGGTAATAATACAATCAACAGACCGACTCCAACCAAAGTCGTCCAGTTTCAGGTTCCTATTAGCTATCCTTGTGACCTCCCAGGGAACAGGGTACCCTAAAGTTTTGAAGGTCCAAGGTTAATCCCTAAGAGTCAGGCCATGGAAAATCCATCTGCTCAAGAGGGATTGTGACCAGGGGCGCATTTGACTTGACACCTCCTCAGCATAAACACAGTCTGTCTCTCTTAACCTTATGCAGCTGCTAAGCCTGGTTTATTAAAAATTGAGTATCCCAGACTTACTGCAATAGGAGCATTTTTGTCAAGCAAAAAAAAAAAAAATCTTTCAAACATAAATCATTTAAGCCACCCTCCACATTCGTTGGCTTGAAATAAACAGAGCCTGTCTTGTAGGCAAAAGGTGCCAGAGTGGTTTTGCCAGCTTCATGCCTCCCGCCTGGCCATCAAATACTCCACCCTCGATGCTCAAAATATAACAAAAACCTGCACAGAAATATTTCTTCCCAACTGTTGTTTATTTCCACTCACCTGTGTTAGTAAGTTGAATCCTGCTGGAACTGTGGTGCATTGGAAATTACAGAACTATGTGGCTAGACAACCTTGGATTCAAATCTAGTCTCTTCCCAAGGACCCCGATCATTTTTTTAAACTCTCTGTACCTCCATTTACTCATTTAGAAGCAAGAATAATAATCAATCCCCTTTCACGGAGCAGTTGACAGAAATAAATGAGTTTATGTAAAACACCTAACATGCAGTTGACTCATAAAACATGCTCATTACGTGGTATCTTTCTTTTCCCCTAGTTAAATCCCTCTGTCTGAAGTTGTTCCACATAAACCTGAAAGTATAAGCTAACACAGAAGGTTGGGGATATGATCAGACCTCAGGAGGAAACCCGCCTCTCCAGAGGGGACATGGTTCAAAGGAGTGAATGATAGGTGGGCAAACATGATGAAATTTGGTCTCCAATTTTGTCCCCTTGACTAATAATTAAGGGAATCCCAATCTATGGAATGTGGGGCTCTCTCACTCTCCATCTTCATTCACACCCAGGTGAAATTCTTTTGGACCCAAGAATCAGTGAAAAACAAATTAAATGGCCAACATCCATAAGAATACAGATTTTTTTTAAAGCATTTTAACTGCTCCTCGTTCCTAGGGTGCCCTTGGCATAACTTAAATTGCAAGATCATTTTCCAATGGGAGATAGCTCTTGACAAAAACGAGAGACTGAACATTCATCAAAGATACAGTCACAATTCTAAACAGCTTTTACATAAATCCTCCCCGGAAGTCATGCTGCCTCAGTGCTACACTCTGAGGTAAGAACTGCCTTCCTCCCTGGCCACACTTCCCAGCACCTAAACACCACAGTGGAACTGTGCAGGTCCACTTTGGGTGTGTCGACTGATCAGAGTGAAGTCCAACAGAGGAAATACAGTGGCTTAAAGAAGGTTACTACAAATATGGAAGGGCTTGGCCAGTTCCTGCTATCAGATCCAGTGCATTACATATTCAGATCATGAGGCAATATTTCATACACCAAAGCAGAATATTGTAGCATTTAGAGTAAATACACAGTGGTCCAGCGTCAAAGGAAACACATATTTATGATCAAAGACTGGTTGGTGCCATTACCAACAGACAATTATTCAGCACTTGATATAATACGGAGCCCTGGAAGGAGAGAGGTCACTGTCTTCTGATTTCTTCTAATGTTGTTGGAAATACAGTATCTCTGCCCTTAAGGAATTTAACCCTAACCTAGTAGATAAATACAGAGAGAACAAGCCCATCTGTCACCAAGGAGGACTCTACCAGGTGTGTATCAAGTGCTGGAGGAGGGGGCAAAGAGGGGGACATTTCAAAGAAACAATCGGGAGAGTAGAGTTCTCCCAGATAAGTTTCCCAAAGACACACACGTGCACACACCACACACACACTGATACGTAAGGTTAAAAGACAAGGGGAAAGAAAAAGAAGAAACACAACAGGAAAACAATTCCCCTGCACTCCCCAGCTTGCCCCAAGTCCTAATCATACCTGGGGAGGTTACCACAATAAGCCAGAATGGCCTCCTCTTCGTGCAGCTTCCAACACTAACAGGAAGAACTGTCCGAGGGCACCGGAAGGCCAGCCCAGCACCCATAGAACCCAAGGCACCATCAGAATGAAAGACACGTCCAAGATATACATATTTTTCAAAGAAACAGGACAGAGGCCCTATGAAAAGGGCAAAGAGGATGCTGAGGCCCAGCCCCTCCTAGTCCTGGCTGGCAGACCCTCAGGAGTCCAGCCATGTTCTTCCCTCGTTCTTCCTGTTCTTTGTCTAAACACAGACTGTCCTGTGGCTGCTGCCCCCGACAGCAGAGGCCACAGGACAACACGATGTGACCCTATCCAAGGCTGCAAAACATCCAACAAGGGGACAACCACAGGCTTCCTTGACGGCACACAGACACCTGAGGAACAAATATGCGGATTCAGCGGTTGCTTCCTTTGTACTGATTTTATTTATTCACACAAGAAATACCTATTCCTTTTAAACAGGAAAAATGAAAATCTCCATCATAACACCACCCACAGAAAACCATTGATATTTCGGTGTATACTATTATTTCTGTTCACATTTGTCATTTACAAAGTAGGATTCTATAATATAATGTTTTATAATTTTTTTTTTTTTTGGTACTAGGGATGGAACCCAAGGGCACTCAACCACTGAGCCACATCTCCAGCCCTTTTTATGTGTTATTTAGAGACAGGGTCTCGCTAAGTTGCTACGGCTGGCTTTGAACTAGTGATCCTCCTGCCTCAGACTCCTGAGCAGCTGGGATTACAGGTGTGCACCATCACGCCCAGCTATAATTTACTTTTTTCCCCCATGTTGTATCCATTATGAATTTATCCCATGTCAAAAACACAACCCAGCTGGGCACAGTGGCACTCACCTATAATCAATATCTGACACTCTGGAGACTGAAGCAGGAAAATCGCTCAAAGCCAGCCTCAGCAACTTAGTGAGATCCTGTCTCAAAAGAAAACAGAAAAGGGGCTGGGAATGTGGGCTCAGTGGTTAAGCACTCCTGGGTTTAATTCTTAGTACCAAAAAAAAAGAGAGAAGGGACACACACACTCACGCTATTTTTAAAGAATTTGTGCCATAGATCTGTGCCATAACTTACTCACCTACTGCTATGGTCCGAATCTTCACATCCCTCCAAAATTCACTCATAGTGATCGTAGTGGGAGGAAGAGGCTTTGGAGGTGAGTAGGACATGGGGGCAGAACCCTCATAAATAGAATTAATGCCCTTACAAACAAGACCCCTCATCTCTTCCACCATGTGAGGTTAGAGTGAGAAGAGGGACATCTATGAGGCATGGGGCTTCATCAAAAGACACCATAACTGGGGCTGGGATTGTAGCTCAGCGGTAGAGCGCTTGCCTCGCATGCGTGAGGCCCTGGGTTCGATCCTCAGCACCACATACAAAAAGCAATAAAATAAAGACATTATGTCCATCTACAACTAAAAAAAATTAAAAAAAAAAAAAGACACCATAACTGTCAGCATCTTGAGCTGATATATTTCTATTGTTTGTAAGCCATACAGTCTATGGTACCTTGTTACAGCAGCCTGGTCAGACCAACACCTACTCGGCTTCTTTCTTAATTCTCTTTTGTTTTCCATCTTATCTACCCACCCATCTCCATTTTTACTGAATGCCACCAAATGAGAGGCACACTGCAGAAAAATAGCAGAGTCAGTAGTAGAACACCCCGGCTTCAATTCCCAGTACCACCCCACCACCACCTAAAAAAAAAGCCACTTATACTCTGTTTCATATTTTTTCCTTCATGGCAATCTAACTTCAGCCTTCATGATGCCACTGAAAGTGCCTCTATTGAGGTCACTAATAGTTTCCTGTGGCCAAATCCAGTGGACATCTCATAGGTGTTAGCTCTCTTGATCTGCTTAAGGCTTCCCTCTCTCTACTAGTTTCCAACTTCTCTTGACTCTTCCTTTTTCTCTGTTCTAGTTACTTGTTTATATAACAAATTGCCCCAACACTTAGCAACTTAAAGCAATGACACAATGCTCACAGATTCTGTGGCATGGAAGACATTGGTACAGCCATCTTTGGGGAATATGATATGCAATGGCCTTCTATGATTTTTCTGCTCATGCTCCACTTAGGAGGAGTATTCTTTAAAGTTTAATTACTGGATGGTCCTCTTACTTTACACATTTTTCCTGGTCGATCTCAACCACTCCTATGGCTTCAACTTTCCTTTACAGATTGGTGGTTCCTCAGTGTAGATCTGACCTAGAATATGTACTAGTCTTTCCCTGAATTTCTTAAGGTGCCTCCAGTTCAACATATCCACAACAGTACTTCCTTGCCCCACATCAGATCTGCTTCTCTTCCTGCATTCTCCAATGTGATTCGTGACACCATCTAATTTCTGCAGCAGGCAATAAAAAAAATTAAGAGCTGGGCACGGTGGCGTACTCTTGTAATCCCAGCACTTTGGGAGGCTGAGACAGGAGAATCACAAGTTCAAAGCCAGCCTCAGCAATGGTGAGGCGCTAAGCAACTCAGTGAGAACCTGTCTCTACATAAAACACAAAACAGGGCTGGGGATGTGGCTCAGTGGTTGAGTGCCCCTAAGTTCAATCTCCAGTAGCAAAAAAAAAAAAAAAAAAATTGAGGAGGCCTACTTATTAAAATAAGTAGGAAGCCTCAATTTGTCCCTGCCTTTCACTGTCACCCTTCCACATAGACTTGGCCACCAACTTTTAGCAATGCTGCCTGCAGGATATTTTTAGTCCTTCTTTTCTCCCGCCTTGCTAGCACCTCAACCACCTGAAACTCAGACTTCTATCAGCTTTATTTTACACAGACTTTTATAATTAAATCATAACTGATCCTCCAGCCTTCAGGCTCACACCCCTCCAAATTGCACCCACTGCTTAAAATCCCTCAGTGACATGCACTATCTACACCGTCAAGTCCACATTCCTTAGCATGCAGATGCAGTGTCCCTCACAAATGTCGCCACCTATCATTCCAGCTTCCCTCCTCTATTCCCTCACAGTCACCCTACATCCCAACACACCGAACTTCTTGCACTCTCCAGAACATGCTGCTCTTTCTCATGCTTCCAAGCTTTAGCACATGCTGTTTCCTGTGGCTGGAAATTCCTCTCCAATCCCTGCCTTAGAAACTCCTCTTCAGTATCAGATCAAGCGCTTTGACTCTGCTTTCCAAAGAGCGTTAGCCATTCTGTCCCAACATCATAATTCTACTATACACAATATGATCACATGACGTTGTAATGCTCACCATTCTGACCACTATACGAGTCTATGTTTGAAAGGAAATAAATGGATACATAATCAGCAAAGACCCTCTCCACCATACACAACCCACTATAAACCTGATAACAAACCAACCAAGGCACAATTCCATCTAGTGTTAAAAGTGAGTGTTCAGCCATATCCTGCCTCCTTCAAAAGGAACAATATTAAATCTGAGTGACCACCATTATATACCAGGTCTTATATGCCTTACCGCGGGGAGTGGTCACTACAAACCCATGAAGATCCCATTTCATGTAGGAGGAAACAACTCTCAGACAAGTGATGTGCACAAGGTCCTCAGCTGGCAGGTGGCAGGGCCAGGCTCTGAGCCCACACATGTCTAATGCCAAAGCTCACATTATTGCACTGCCTCTATGACCTTCTCAAGTAATCGACTTTCCATCTCATTTAGGTATTTTCAGGTTAGATCAGGAACTCCACGAGTCAACTGTGTGAGATGAGCACCTATAAAAAAGATCTCCTAGCTGGGCATGGTGGTACACCTCCATAATACTAGCAACTGGGGAGGCTGAGGCAAGAAGATCTCAAGTTCAAAACCAGCCTCAGCAACTTGTGAGGTCCTAAGCAACTGTCTCAAGATCCTGTCCTAAGATCTTGTCTCAAAATAAAAAATAAAAAGGGGTGGGATTAAGAGCACTTGGGTTCAATTCTCAGTACCAAAAAAAAAACTACTAAGATGACAAAGGAATGGCAAGTGTTAAAGCCTTCAGTGGTAAGTAAAGAAAGTTGTAGAAAGGTATCCTTTGCTAGAGAAACATACTTTGGAAGATAGTAACATTATCATTTAGATGATTTGCATAACCATGAACAAGAAAGGGCATCCACCAACAACAGAATTTTCATACATACTTAACATGCAAAGACCTAGATCAATGCAGCTGGTTTCACTTAGAAGTGGAAAGAAGTTCTGCAAAAGTACTTTTCTGGTAAAGCTTATTGTATAAGTATATCAGTTAGAATTCTCTCTGATGCAAATGGCAGAAAATAAAATCAAACTTACTTAAGCCAAAAAAAGAAGCTTAACAGCTTTTTATTGATGAATAATAGATAATCCCAAAACTTAGTAGCTTAAAATAGCAACTGTGATTCTGTGAATTGACTAGGTAGTTTATCTGCTGGTTCCACCTGTGCTCACCAGTGCAGCTGCATTCAGCAGAGGGTCGATGAGGCAGGAAGTCCAAGATTGCCTCAATGACATGGTGGGCAGCTGGTGCTAGCAGTCGGCTTAGGAACCACAGTTCTCACAGCCCCTCCTCTTCCAACAAAGGTCCAATAGGGTGAAGGCAGAAGCTGCAAAGTGCCTGAGGCCTGGTCTCCAAAATTCACTCCCACTGTCCATGAGTCAAAGCAGTCACAGGCCGGCTCAGATGCAGAAGTGGGGGAAATAGATGTCACCTCTTAATGAAAGGAGCCACAAAGGAATTGTGGCCACCTTTAATCTACCACCAAAGTTACTGGCTCATATAAATTGGAGATTCAAGGAGGCCTTAAGTAAAGCTGAATCCAGATGTTCATAATACATTATCAGAAACTTACCTCTTTCCCCTCTCAGCTTTCTGTTGCTCTGTTGGCTTCACTCTGAGGAAGGACATTCTTTCATCACATGACCAACAACCACTCTGAGCTCTCTCTTCAGAGTATACCAACCCCGGGGCTTCTCTTTCCCATTAGACCCAATAAAAAGCCCCAGAATTAAATCCAATTTGAGTCACATGACCAACCCTGAACCAGGGGAGAGAACATACACTGATTGACCCAGGCTGGGTGGGTCATCCATTCACCCTGGAACTGGGAGGTAGATCAGTCCACTTAAGTCATGGGGACTAAGAATGGCGAAGGGAGGGGTGTCCCCTAAGGTAAAACAGAGATTGTATCTCCAGAAAGACAGAATAGATGCTAAGCAGACTCAAACAACAGATGTTTCCTACAATAGGCTTCTCAAGATGGTGACAGGGTAAAAAGCCACCACAGAATGCACTGCATTTCTCCCTCCCAATGCATCACGCAACTCTGCCAGCTGACATGTCCCAGTGACCCAGCCGGGTGGTGTGTGCACCACTGAATGGCTTGTTATTTGTCTGAAAAACAAAGACGTAGAACAAAGCCTTTTGCAACATGCACTTGCACAATTCCTCAGTCTGGCAAAAGATGTCCTTTCTCAGACATTTGTCAAGTTACTCCCTAAGAGGCCTCCACCCAAATAGGAATCAGAACGCTTTGTCTTTTGATTCTGCAGTTTTCCTGGATCAGATGCAAATTACAACTTCCCCCGGGTCTCCCACAGCACCATCATAGGACAACACAAAAAATTTTTAGCAGTAACTTGGGCCAGCCCTACATGAACACTGAGGGACCACAGTAAAGAAATGTACTGTTGGTAAATTAGAAATTCCAAGACCACCTCAGGTGTTTGCACCCCCAAGAATATTTGCAGCATAACCTGCAGAAATGAGGTTTTCCTCCAACAAATGAGTAAGTTGAAGAACGAATCAATGAGTGAGGGAATGAGGTAAAATGCCCCTCCTCATCAGAGCTGTACATCAGATCCAAAGCCCTTAAGTCCTGAAGCAAAGATTAGCAGTAGATCAAACATAGCCTGGCAATAAAACCAATCCTTCCCTTTAAAACCTCTTGGGCTATTTCTAATTTCTACTGTAGTACCTCTCTTTGGGTTTGGGCCTGCAGTAATCTGGATATTGAATGTCCCCAAAAGTCCATGTGCTAAAGGCTTGGCTCCTAGGGTTGCACCATTTGGAGGTGGTGTAACCATTCAGAAGTGGGGCCTAGTGGAAGGTCATTATGTCACTGAGGGTATGCCCTTAAAGGGGACTGTGGGACCCCAGCCCCTTCCTTTTTGGTTTCTGCTTCTTGACTATGAGATCGGCAGTGGCCACATGGCCTTCACCACTGCCATTTGGCACCCCAATCAGAAACCAGAAAGCACAAGGTCTGCCAGATCATGGACTGGAAGCTCTAAAATCATGAGCTATGATAAATCCTTTCTCTCTGTAAGCTCATTATGTCAGGTATTTTGTTATAGTAATGGAAAATGGGACCATAATCCCAAAAGACACAATCCCAATACCATAATCCTGGATATTAAAATCCTGATCAAATTAATCCAAAACTCACTAAAATCTAAAATTCCTCGAGTCTCAAATCCCAAAAGATCAAAATCTCTAAGATATAATTTTGACAAAATAATTTTAAAATGCTTTAAAATGCCAGGCACAAGGGTGCACACCTGTAATCCCAGCAATTTGGGAGGCTGAGACAAGAGGACAGGAAGTTTGAGGCCAAGCCTGCACAATGTAGTGAGAACATCAGCAATTTAGCAAGACATTGTCTCAAAATAAAAATGTTTTTAAAAAGGGCTGGGGATGAAGTACAGTGGTTAAAGTGCCCCTGGGTTTAATTCCCAGTACAAAAAAAGACCTCTATTTACATTTTTAAAAGCTTTTTTTTTTTTTGAGAAACATAAAGACATTATAGAACTCATTTATAAGCCATTTAACACAATAAAATAGTCAATAATAACATATACTTTTGCAAGCATAAACAGGTGTACCAACAAAAGTGAGACACGGCATAACAGCTATGAGCAAACAAAGCAAATTCATAAAAAAATAGGTCAAGGTCTGAGGATGTAGCTCAGCAGTAGAGCATTTGCATAGTATGCATGAGGCCCTGAGTTCAATCCCTAGCACCACAAAAAAAGAAAAAAAATAGGTCAAAAGTCAAATGTATAAATGGATAGCACCATGTTTAGTTGGGCACACTCGACTTTATAGCTGCAACCATTTAAAATACCATGACAAAATTTTAAAAATAAAATATAAAATAAAATACCATGATAGACAATCTGAGCCTTTTGATGAAGTTGATCAAAAACAATGGATCACCACCACATCTGCAGTCGGCCAAAGAGCCAAGACCTTGGGAAATGTTATCCTTCACAAATGCACATGTACAGAAAGGATTCTCTCTTCATTTATTGAGGAAGGCCTCAGAAGCAGGGCAACAGATGGTGTGATCTCAGTCCCAAGCCAAAGACCCAAGGCTGGGGCAGGAGCCACTGGTACAAGTCCCGCTGTGCAAAGGGTGACCAGCCTGGAGTTCTGATGTCCCAGACAGCAGAGGAAAACTGTCCCAGCTCCAAGAGACACCAGCTCTCTATCTGTGCTTGTTGTCTCCAGCCCCAGCCAACTGGATGGTCCCCAGATCTTCCCCTAGTCCACTCAGACTCACTTACCTCCTCTGGAACAGACACACCCAAAACAACACTTCTCCAGACTTGAAGGAATTCATTCTGTCTAATGGAATGGAACTTGCCCAATGCACTAATCCCTTCCCCAGAATCCAGCTTTCCACTCCTCTTATGTCCCCCCAATGGAATTATGGTTTATCAGAATGTGGACTTTCAAGATTCCCATATTCAGGATTTTAATCTTTCAGGATTATGATTTTCTGGATTTTTGACTTCAGCAGTTTTGATCTTTGGAGATTTCAACATTTGGAATTATGGCATTTGGGACTGTGTTTTTCGGGATTATGACCAGGACTGCTTCTCTTCATCCTCCTCGACATCTCCTGAGTGTGGGACAGGGAATGAGAACAGAAATTCTCATGTTAAATTTCATTCCATAGCACAAGAGTTGCATAGGGCCCTTAACACTTGGCCTCCCACAGAACTGGACACATCCTTTAGAACTACAGCTCTCCAGCCAAGATTCCCAATGTTATGTCAATGAAGAGGCAGATCCAGCCCCAGTCTACAGAGGCTCCTTAAAAGTGCAGCACCTGGGAGGGCAGAAGCCAGTATTTCCAGAGGTTCTGCTCCTCCCCAGGAACTTGTCTTGGCATATGGAAGTAGCTACCAGCAAGAGTAAGTAAAATTTGGAGTCACTCATCTTCTGTTATTATTTATTTCATTTTATTTTTTATTTTTGCAGTACAGGGAATGGACCCCAGAGGTGTTTTACGACTGAGCTACATCCCTAGCCCTTGATTTTCTTTCTTTCTTTCTTTTTTCATTTTGAGTTAAAAGTTGCTAAGGCTAGCCTCAAACTTGAGATCCTCCTGCCTCAGTCTTCTGAGTCACTGGGATTACAAATGTAGCACCACACCCGCCTGCTTATGTTCTTTAAAATCACAATTGCACAAGCCATGGATTCCAGTACTTGCCAGAGAGATTTTATTTCCTTCTCCAATTTTATTCTTAAACCTTTGTGTGTCTAAGAATTTTGTGTGGGACTCATTAGAAATGAGGTTTCTAGGATCCTATAAAATCTCAGGTGAGCTAGCCTATACTTCAAGAAATACACTCTTTGACAAGTAAGTGTCTACAGGAAATAAGACTCTTAGCTGCTGTGTTTCAGCTCCTTGGAGAAGAGGCCAAGATTTTGTTAATGATGTCCAGTTACAGGCAGGCGTGACAACATTTGGTGCTGGACCAAGCTATTAGGGTACGTGGTGATGATCCTAATCAGTAATGCTGAGCACAAGGCTGGGGAAGTGCTCTTCACTGTGATGCACAGGCAGTCTGCTTGGGCTCTGGAGTGGGTTTTTGGGTTTTTCATAATTAACACAGTGAAGAAGAGCCCTTAAATGTTGGGGATAGACAAGAGTTTGTTTCATTTTTTTTGACATTTTCATCACATTATCAAGTCATGAATAAACATTTTACTGCCCAAGGTGAGCATCTCAGGTCAATAAAACTCTCTGTACCTCTGTTTCCTCATCTGTAAAATGGGGATAATAGCAATGGCTTCCTCAGAAGATTATCATAAGAATGAAATGAATTAGTATGTGTAAACAACTAAGAAAAGTATCTAAGACCCTAAACTGTATCTAAGAGTTAGATAAGTGTCATAAGAGTTGTGTATTATTAGCCAGGTGCAGCGGCGCATGCCTGTAGTCCCAGCACTTGGGGAGGCTGAGACAGGAGAATCACGAGTTCAAAGCCAGCCTCAGCAACAGCGAGGTGCTAAGCAACTCAGTGAGACCCTGTCTCTACAAAAAACACAAAAATAGGGGTGGGGATGTGGCTCAGTGGTCGAGTACCCCTGAGTTCAATCTCCAGTACAAAAAAAAAAAAAAAAAAGAGTTGTGTTTTATTATACTGCTCCATAAAGTCAGGGACTGTCTCATTCCCCGTTTTGTTCTGTTGTTCCCCAGTGCCTAGAACACCGGCTAGCACATAGTAGTCACTCAATAAATGTTGGTTCAATTTGTTGATTTTAATAGCAGAAAACACCAGTTCTGTGCCAGACTCTTTGCTAGGTCCTTTGATGTGGAAAAATTGTGGCACGCAGTACCTTCCCTCGGTCATATCCCCTAAAGGCCAGGTAGTTGGGTAGCTGCTTCTGCTGGCACTGGAAAGCATAGCTGGTCTTCCCTCCTCTCTTCCTAGATGACTCCTACACTGACAACCTTTGCAAAAGACAGCTGCTTCCCTGTCAGAGTGTGGCAGAGGGAAGCAGCTACCTGCCAGGTGCAGTGGCACATGTCTGTAATCCCAGCGGCTCGGGAGGCTGAGACAGGAGGATTGCAGGTTCAAAGCCAGCCTCAGCAACAGCATGGTGCTAAGCAACTCAGTGAGACCCTGTCTCTAAATAAAATATAAAATAGGGCTGGGGATGTGGCTCAGTGGTTGAATGCCCCTGAGTTCAATCCCCGGTACCACACCCCCCCCAAAAAATACACAGCCACCTGAGCCAAGAAGAAATTTCTGTGATGTTCTACTGAGCACACTCTCTCTATGTGTGTTTAGAGTGAATAAGTGTGTGTGTGTAAGGAGTTTGGAAGTCTCCACTCCAGCCTAACAACAAGGAAAATGTTGAACAAGCTGAAAATCAGCTACTTAGAGCCTCCAGGAAGTAAGGTCCCATGTCAAATCACCTGTTTTAGTCAGCTTTTCACTGCTGTGACTAAAATATCTGACCAGAACAACTGTAGAGGAAGAAAGTTTACTTGAGGGCTCATGGTTTCAGAGGTCTTAGTCCATAGAAGGCCGGCTCCATTCCTCAGAGCTCGAGGTGAAGGAGAACATCATGGTGGAAGAGGTGGCAGAGGGACGCAGCTCACATCATGGTGACCAGGAAGCAGAGAGACTCCACTGGCCACATCACATACATACCCACAGCCACACCCCCAACTCCCACCTCCTCCAGCCCCACCCCACCGCTTCAGTTACCACTCAGTTAATCCCTATCAGGGAATTAATTCACTGATTGGGTTAAGACTCTTACAACCTAATCATTTCTCCTCTGAACCTTCTTGCATTATCTTACATGTGAGCTCTTGGGGGACACCATCTCTAAACCATAACACCACTGCCCCCAACCTGGAGAGAAAGGCAGGCAGCTACAGAGAATCACAGCTTACAAGAGCAGAGACCTCCGCTGGAACCGGTGTGGTAGGAATACCTAATTCAGCACCTAAACATAAACCGTTTGGGCTGGAACACCTAAACCACAACTGAGGACTGCCTAGAGGCTTAGCTGAAAACTCCAGGGGGTCCAGTCTTGAGAGGACCTGCACAGTTTGATGAGTTTTACTTCTAGCAGGCCTACCAGCTTCTCACAGTGAGTATCAGAGAAAAAACCCCTGTGTGTCCAGCTGGGTGGGGGGTAATCATTTTGAAATATGCCAGAGCATTCTGTTCTTCTTAACAGAGCCTGCCCTCAAGAGAAACTATTTCACCAGAGCTTAACCTGCTAGAGTTTTATCAGAGCTTCACCTAAGTAGGAGAAGGAAAATATCCAACCTCTGTCTGCTATAGTCATCCTGTCCCACCTAAGGAGAGGAAAACACTGAGAAGCACTGTCTAACCAAAAGACTGAGGCCAATCACAGGATTGACTGCTTTCCCTCTTTCTATACCTTACCCACCAGGTTACAAAAGTCCTAATTACCACAAGACCTTTGTTTTTACACTGTGCGTGGTGCTGGGGATTGAACCCATGGCCTCAGTGCTTGCACAGCAAGCATTCCAGTAACTGGGCTATATCCCCAGCTCTTACTGCAAGACCTTTTCCCCATTACATTGTGGCTGGTTTTCAACCAAAAAAAAAGAAACCACAAGTATATTTAAAAGCAAAAACAAAGTTTGAAGAGACAGTACAAGCATCAGAACCAGACATAGCTATGGCAGAGATGTTGGAAGTATCCAACCAGGAATTTTTTAAAACTCTGATTAATATGCTAAGCACCCCAATGGAAAAAGGAGGCAACATTTAAGAACAGATTAATGATGTACTCATGGAAATGAAAAATCTAAGAAATAATCAAAAAGAAATGCGAGGGGAGCTGGGCACGGTGGCGCACGCCTGTAATCCCAGCACTTTGGGAGGCTAAGACAGGAGAATCACGGGTTCAAAGCCAGCCTCAGCAATGGTGAGGCACTAAGCAACTAGTGAGACACTGTCTCTACATAAAACACAAAACAGGGCTGGGGATGTGGCTCAGTGGTTGAGTGCCCCTGAGTTCAATCCCCAGTACCAAAAAAAAAAGAATAAGAGAAATGCAAGAGATCCAAAGGATCCAAAACACTAACAGAAATGAAGAAAGCCTTTGATAGGCTCATTAGTACACTAAGAAGAGCTTGAGGATATGTCAATAGAAACTTCCAAAACCTAAAAACAGGGAGCAAAATATATTGGGAGGGAAAAATAAAAGAGAATATACAAGAACTTTGGGACAACTACAAAAGGTTATAACATATCTACAATGGAATACCAGCAAGAGAAGAAAGGAAGGAATAGAAGAAACAATATGGAGCAATAGTGACCTAGGAATTTCCCAAAATTCACATCAGACACCAGACAACAAATTCAGGAAGATCGGAAAACACCAAACTGGATAAAAGAAAAACACACATACACAAACCCTAGGTATATCATATTCAAACTACAAAAACCCAAAGATAAACTCAAAATCTTGAAAGAAGCCAGAGTGGGGAGGAAATCTTACCTATACAGAAACAAAGAATTATATCTTACTTCTCCAAAAAACCATACTAGAATACAGTGGAATATTTAATAAAAAAGCTGGGGTGGTGGCTCAGTGGTAGAGCACTTGCCTAGCACACATGAGGCACTGGGTTTGATCCCCAACACTACATTAAAAGGAAAAAAAAGGTATTAAAAAAAAATTCACACACACAAAAAACTGTCAACCTAGAATTCTATGCCCTGCAAAATTATCCTCTAGAAGTGAAGGAGAAATGGATTTTGTCAGACAAACAAAAACTGAGGGAATCTGTTGCCAATATACTTGCCTTGCAAGAAATGTTCCAAGAAGTTCTTCAGAGAGAAGGAAAATGATATGGGTCAGAAACCTCAGCTCTACATAAAGAAAAGGTCATTCAAGAAAGAATAAGTGAATATTAAATAAAAACTTTCATTTTTCTTATTCTTAATTGATTTAAAAGATAGTATATT